>OY720107.1:13944124-14103972 GCA_963082835.1 Leptogaster cylindrica | reverse complement strand
CAGGGCCGGCCCTTTCATATGAGCAAATTGTGCTATTGAACAGGGCGCCGAAATCACGGGGCGCAAAAATACTTCAGGCTAATTAAAAATTTTACATCAATATAATTAAAAAGGCTTCAATTAAAAATATTGCAACACAAACTAACATTGCGATGAACAACATAAAGTTGCACTTTCATATATTGTAAGAATAAAATTTCTAAAATTATAGATTTAAAGACTAAGACCAAACAGCTGTCTTGAAACTATTTTGAAATCGGTGAAGTTTTGTAATTTTATCCAGCTCAAACGAAAATTACCGCAACGTTACACGACTAACTAGAGAAAAACTAAAAATCCTTACATACAGAACACATTATATATGTTACATTTTGCACATATCATTACAAAAATGCATAATTGTTAATTTTCTTCTACAATCTGTCCAAATCCAAAGAATGCTCCTTCTCATGAATAAATTTTGAATAGAAACGTCAGTAGGGGCGCCAGTACTATTCAAAGGAAAAAATATGTCTTTACATTGCAGAAAGCTTTCTGTTCAAACTTTAAAGATGCTCCTTCTCTTGTACGAATTTTCAATAAAACAAGGGCGCCAGAGCTTTTCATATGAATAAGATTGAGGGCGATTCCGTTCAATATGAAAGCTTGCACGGCGAGTGACTGGCACTGGCACGCAGCCGTCTTCCACTTCATGCAGGCATGTACGGCGCATTCGTACACACTACACTCCACACAGGCACACAGCAAAATGTTACCCACATTATACGGCGAGTATTTTGTGATTCCGTACAACAGTGTTCGTTTCAGATTCATTTTTGGTGTCAAAGCATCATTTTTTTTTGTTCAATTGCTATTTATTTTATTGAATTGTTATTTATTTTATTTAACTAGGTACTATTTATTTTGTTGATTATTGTTAGAATTCTGTTTTGTTTTCATTAATAGAGGAATAGACCTATTGGGGAAACCTCTAAAAAAACGCATCAAATGGTGTACATCTTTTCTCATTTCTTGTTTCCTCGACTGACGTTCCAATAATAATGAATTAAATTTAATTATTTTTAAGTAATATAGCGTAGCTAACTTAGATCATTGTCTAATTGAATAAAAAAATTTTAAGCCGTTTTTTGCTTATAACTCAGAAGTCAGAAAATATAGCGATGCATATATAGTGACTTACTTAGTGGTAAAAAAGACATAAAATTTGTAATTTCCAAACTAGTCCATCTGTCTCATAGAAAGTATGAATCGAAAGTTCTTTGATATTACAATTTAGGCATTATCGATATTTGATAGAGAAATTTCAATACGTTCTTTTCCGGATTTGATGCACACCTACAAAAGTCTACTCAAGGGTGATGTGGAAATGGGTTAAATGATCTGTTTGACTCCTTAATTTAAATTCGGTTCATAGAGCGAAAGTATTAAACAAAATTATAAAGACAAAGCATAATTTTGACTGTTTAATTAATTATGGAACAATTTTTATTAACGAACGTTAGATTTGAAATATACGTACCTATATATGTATTTGTAAGTATAATGTATATATCAGCGCCTAATATATTGCATGAATAAGCTTTCTGCATTTATAGTATTCATAAAAATTTAGAGATCTGAACGAAAAATAAAAATTGAGAATTAAGGGCGCCTCTTCACCAGTTGAACAGGGCGCCAAAATAGTTCAGGCCGGCCCTGACTATAGTTGAGTTTTTGAACGCGCTGATCAGAAAAATAAGCCGGAATTTGAAAGCAGAAGCAAATTTGTATGGTAATTCAGCTGCTTTTTATCGAACTGTCAAACGTATTTGCTTCTGCTTTCATATCCTGCTCTGAAATGTTCTTTTCGTTTTTGTAATCAGAGATTGAAAAAATGTCTGAAAACAAACTTTTTCGCAAAAATTTACTCAAATTAACCTGTAAAAAATATTTTCAGACGGGCTACTATGCTTTGTGTTTGTCTCATTTTTAATTTTTTGAAATCGTCTTCCGGCTAAACCCGACACTACTTTTGCCTGAAAACTGCGTTCCCGGTATATTAGATCTATTATTCAACAATTGGCCACCTCGTGATTTTTAGGTAGATTTCCAAGAAAAATCTATCTCAAAATAAAAAACTTTGAAAAAGTAAAAAAACGGAAGCCAAGCACATGATAAAGTTAAAAATTACAAAAAATAATTTTTGGAAAAACTCAGATAAAAGAATTTTATGAAAAAACTGAAACGACGAATTCTATAAAATGAATCAAAAATCTAAACTTTAAATCAAAAAAATAAGTGAAATCCAAATAGCAGACCAAGTACCCTTTGATCTACGAATCATAAGGTAACGACAGTTGCTTCAGTATCATAGCCAGTGAAAATACAACAGCTTTCATAACGTCGATGTTACAAGTAATGTACTGGTTAGTCCAAGAGTCTAATCAAATCTGACTTTTTCTACTGAAATACATGGCGAGAGCAGTTAAGAATTTCACTCACATTCGGAATCTTTATGCCTGTCCTCGCCATATTTAATATATGTATATGAATGCTAGAATGATAGAGCTCATCGGATTCTCTATCTAAATATTATATGGAACAGACGATTGGTTTTACAGATCTCGAATAGAGAAAATTTCATGAAAAGATGTAAGTTAATTAATTCAAGAAGTTATTTTGTAGTTTGGTCCTGGCTCATCCGTCCTAAAACTGCGCCAAGTATTTCAGTGGAAAAAATCAGATTTGATTAGACTCTTGGACTAACCAGTACATTACTTGTAACATCGACGTTATGAAAGCTGTTGTATTTTCACTGGCTATGATACTGAAGCAACTGTCGTTACCTTATGATTCGTAGATCAAAGGGTACTTGGTCTGCTATTTGGATTTCACTTATTTTTTTGGTTTAAAGTTTAGATTTTTTATTCATTTTATAGAATTCGTCGTTTCAGTTTTTTCATAAAATTCTTTTATCTGAGTTTTTCCAAAAATTATTTTTTGTAATTTTTAACTTTATCATGTGCTTGGCTTCCGTTTTTTTACTTTTTCAAAGTTTTTTATTTTGAGATTTCACTTTTTTTTGTTAACGTAAAACAACATAATAACAGATCTTATAAGTATAGCATCAATATTTCTCCAAGAAAAATATATACGCGTTTTTAGCATATTCTTTGACCTAATGTTCTTTGTATCATGGGTCGTATTTACGCGAGCAAGACGAGAGAGAGAGCAATACCAATTCAAGGTGAACTCTGTTTTCAGATACACTTTCCCCCCCCAATGGAAACTAATCCGGAAAACAGAATTTGGCACGAGGGGAAACGTACAACATAATATTATGCTTCTTGTTCGTGTATCGATTTTGGAGCAGAGCTTTTTTGCAATGCGCGGTCGCCGTCGCGGTCGCCGCGGTGGCTTCTTGATTTGCGACTGATCCCCGTTGAGTGTGTGCGTAGAAGCAGCGCTTGCGCACTTCTCTCTGGTCTGACAAAAATTTGGTAATGATAAATTTTGTGATAAATTGGAATTAATGTACAAATGCTATCACGATATCTCAGATTAGGATGAATGGATTGATTTCAGATGTATCTCATTTGAAAGCTTATATGCGATAATATTACAGAAAGTGCTCTTAAAATTTCGATTTTTAGAGCCATTTCCGAGATATTTCAGATATAAATCGCATTTTAGGTTAGAATTTCATTTTTTCCAGTACAGTAAATATACACGGAGCGTTTCGACGATTTCTTCACGTACTTGGCTTCGAGACGCTACCGCGTCTCTTGATCTATTTACGATACTATGTCTCGACTTTCGAAAAATTCTTTCATCGTTTTTTGTTTCATGCCTCCTTGAGTATCATACCACCGCCCGTGCGAAAGTTTATATATATATATAATATTATATAATTTTTGTTAGAAAAAAAAGCTCAATGAGAACTACTAACCTCTATCCTAATTCAACCCCCCAAAACCACCCTTGACTGAAAAAAACTAAACAACTATTAATGCAGTCCGATCTACCGGAAACGGTTGATGTATTATACGTCGCGGTTGGGGGTAGTTGTAAAGTTTAATGTAATATGATGCACATTATACAGTCTTGTGCATTAACATAGGACCACATGCGTTTTAGGCTACTCGATGAACTTCAACGTCCATGCTATTATAAATTTTAACATTTTTTCTGTTTTTTCTTTGAATTAAAAACTTAAAGTCTAAAATATCACCCTATAAATTCAAATGTGTTAAAGTAAATAAAATATTTATGGAGAATATCAGGATTTTAGACTCGAAAAGTGTTCTTTTCAATTGCAAATGTATTGTTGAATTGAAGAAATCGGTTCTTTATGCAAAAAACAACAAAATTAAATTTCGCTGTTTACAGCGCCATCTGCCACGAATCGAAAAAAAAGTTTCAAGTAAAAGTTACTTCTTTTTTAACGTACTATCAAAATCTGCAAAAAAAGTGGGGGTTCTAATTTGAAATTTTAAAGTTAACCCCCACTCCACCAACACAGAGTGGTTGGTGGTGGTTAATGATGGCACAGACAGATAAAATGGAAATATTAACTTTTCATGTTATTATTTTTTTTCCTACGATGCGTATTTTTCGAGATATTTGTTTGTCTCCACTTAAAAAAAACACCCTGTATAGTAAGATTGGATAAAGAGATTTTAGGTTCGCTTATAACAATCATATATGACTGATGTATGCGCTGCATTCTTCATAAGACATCAACACTATGATGACATAATTTTTTTAAATTTGTAAAACTCGTATTTCTATCTTAATATAAAGCATGGTTTTCAAAAATCTTTTTTCAAAAATGTTTTATTATTTTTTTTTTTTTAAGTTTATCCGTCCAATTGAAAATGCATTTTTGACAACGCAACGCAATGGAATGTTGTTATATTACCAATAATATAATCAAACTAACAATTAAATATTTGTCTTTATTTTTATTATTTCGGAGAATGTCGGATCCCCTGAGCTTTGTAAATTCACTTTGTTGATGATTTCCGAATGATTTTGGGACGTTGGTCACGGGAAAATTAATAACAAATTTTAAACAATACCGTTTACGAGGTATCCTTTTCGTTCAGTCATATCACAAACGTTCTGTCTATAAAAAAAAATTAAATTAAATATCGATGTGTATTCTGTACTTGTATAATATGTATATCATGAACTCTGCAAAATTATGACTTACCATGTAACTCCTAAACAGTTACGATTACAACCTGATCTGCTCCCACCCCCCCCCCCCCCCCCCCACGACCACCACACTCCCCAAAAAACCATACATTTTTTTTAGAATTTCTAGGATCTATCACCCCTTTCATTCTGGTAAACACTATGCAAAACATCTTGTATGATAGGGATAGTGCATAGTGGTAGGAATAGGGATAGGAATTAGGAATAGACTACATCAAATGATCAATCAACCCATTTTTTTTAGTGACTAATAAAATTACTTTCCTTAAATATTTTAGATTAACGAAGGACACTGGTCGGTATTGGTCAGGAGAAATGTCTGCAAGAAGTAATCAAGATAATCAAAGAGATTTTGAGGAAAGAATAATGAAGCAAATTATAACAATGGTAGGGAAGACAACTGGAAATGAGACATATGTTTCTACAAATGCTTACAACATTGGCGGAGCTTACGTACGTTTAGAAAACGAATGGAAAGAAGAAATAAAGCAAACAAATTTGTGCAAGTCCAAATTAAAATGAGGTCACAATTTGGAAATGTTCCCTATTTTTTCATGAACAAAAGTTATTACAGCAATGATGTACCGAAATATTCAAAAATTGGATGATGTTAATTAATTTTAAAGTATAAAGAAATTCCAATATTATATTCCTTTGTTTTCGTTAAATATCTGCCAACTCAAACTTTTTTATAATAACAATTCCATATACATAAATATACATAATATAGTCATATACAATATAATTATATACCTGCGAAATATATTACGGTTCTTCCACCATGTTCTATGCTTAAGGATAAGGAAAACGAAAATTCTTGTTCGTGGAATTAATTATGTGCAAATGTGAAAATTAAAATTACCAATTGGCTTAGTGTGGCCCTCGGTTTCTCGCAGTCTTGTCATCTCAGATTGTTGAATCCATATCAAATGACTAAGTGGCCCGCAAGAATATATTTATTTTATTTTTGCTCCAAATGAAGTAATCTTTGGAGAATTGCAGTTCAGTTCCTGCTCATGAATTTCTAAAGACCGAAAATGTGAACTCAAAGAGGTCGTGAACCACTTGAATACTGATTAGGCTGCGTGCGGAAAGCATAAATTTTACAAAAGGTAGTACAAATTATGTGAATAGATTTTGTTAAAGCGAATTTAATTACATTTTCGAACAATCAATTGATCAGCCATTGCAGTAAGGTAAATTGACTTTGCAGTCTAAAGCCGGAGGTACACGATACGGAAAACGTCATATTTATAAGGAAATATCTTTGTGGATGTCACTTTTGAGACATCGAGTCACACGATAAGCAAAAATGACTTTGCAACCTGTATTTTGCAATTCACAGATTACCGCGACGCCGCGCCGCCCGTAGAGCAGTAATCTCAAAACTGTGTACATAAAGTTTTGTATGGTGTGACTCGGGAAATTTTTACCCCGCAAATTGCTTGGATGTGCCGAAAATATTCCGAAATTTTTGGGATATTTATAAGCGATACTCCATATTGCTTATCGTCGAGTCACACGATATGAAATACGGCGTATCGCTTATAAATATGACGTTTTCCGTATCGTGTACCTCCGGCTTTAGGAATAACCACAAATTCGAACCACAGAAATACTTCACACAGGAATACTTCTACAACTTTCCTAATAGGTGATCGCTGAGAATCAGAGAAATTCAACTTTAAAGGGGTGAAAAGGGGGCGAAAACTGTCAAAATAGGGGTGGGCAAAAACCACAAAAAAATAAAAAATTGAAAATATTCAAGAGACAACGTTAAATAAGATCAAATGACGGGCTACGTCTACCTCATACTTATACATACACCATTTCTCGACGGTGGTGGCAGAGATTATAAAATAATTATAAATTATAATTATAAAATCATTTTATAATCTCTGGTGGTGGTGAGAACAAAGGGTTTTTGTTGTTGGCCATATTTGTATATGAGGGTTTCTTTAACAATAAACGTGCAGAACAATATTTACCTTTTGCAAAATTTTAATCCAGCTCATTACATATACCCAATAAATATAACTAGTCACTGAGAAAAACGTGACTTATTACTCACTCACTGTTGTAAACTATTCAGACCAAAAGTCTTTATAGATGTAGAATTAATAGTGTCTGTCTTTTAGTAAAACCAAACTGTAACCACCACTTCTAAGTCGGAGCAGGCGTTGCCCGCATGAGAACAGAGAGCAGTGGTCGTATTGCTTAAGGTCGAGTCACACGACAGGAAATATTCAGTATGGTTTGGCTTAAAAGTCTTTGTGATTATATTGAATGAGTGCTTGTGTTGTGATAGAGGTGGTTACACTGTTACAGTTTGGAACAATGGACAAGCGACAGTACATCCATTAATTGTGATCTATTATAAAAGGGAAGAAAACATAAAACATGTAAGCTTTGTTATAATTTCCGAGGTTGTAGAACACAATACTATAGCAGTGTATTGTTTTCAAAAGAAACTGATAGAGTTTATGAAAGAGAGATTTGGAGATGATATATCCAAAATATATTACTTTTCTGATGGGTCCGCCGCACAGTACTAGAACCGGAAAAACTTCACCAATCTAAGCTTTCATTCAGAAGACTTTAAAATTGATGCTGAGTGGCATTTTTCAGCCACCGCCCATGGGAAAAGTGCCTATGATGGTGTTGGAGGAGTTGTGAAGAGATTAGCCGCCAGAACCAGCTTGCAAAGGCCCTAGGAAGACCAAATTCAAACACCATTCCACCTGTACGAGTGGGCGATGCAAAATATTTCTGTCGCAAATTTTGTGCACGTTACACAACAGGAGTACATTGAAACTGAGAAGAACTTAGAAAATCGGCTGAAAAAATCAGGGACCATTGAAGGCACTCAGAAACTCCATGCATTCATTCCTATCCCCTCTAGTAACAGCAAAATTAAAGTAAAAGTTTTCTCGGAATCCAATGAGTTTAAAATTGAAACTGTTACAACGATTCAGGATCGTTTGAGTTTAGCAAAAGTCAGTGGGTATGTAACTATTATCTGTGACAACAACTGGTGGCTGGCCTATGTGCTTGAAAAAGATGAAGTAAATGATGAAGTAAAGGTTTCATTTTTAAACCCAGCTGGTCCATCATCTAGCTCTTCTTTCCCTAGAAGACAAGATATTCTTTGGCTTCCTGTAACACATGTGCTACGCAAAGTTGATCCAGTAACTCCAACCGGCCGAACTTACAAATTGTCAACTGAAGAACAAATCAAAAACAACCAAGCCTTCACCGACTTTGACAAAACCTTCTGAAGAGATTAAGAAAAAGTCTAAAGTTTTCAAACAATTAAATGTAGCTTTAAAAATGAGGTTGTAAAAATTAAATATCATTGATAAAATTTATAGAGGTCATTTCTTATTCTCCTATACAAATTTCACATAATCTTTGTTTACAATCTAATATACTCTTAGCCCTTACGATACCAATGCATGAGCCGTTATAGTGGAAATTGTAGTGTAAGCATGTTTTCAAATGCATTTTTCTTTGAGAACCCATTATGATCCCATAATGTAATTTATATCATCAATTAACCACTGTACAAATACTATTTGAGAATTTTTTCAAATTTGAAATTTGGTATTTTTCTTAATCTATATGGGGTGTACCAGTATACCAAATTTCATTGAAATCTGATGTGGTCAGGTAAAATTTTAATTTAAACTGTGTTGAGTTGATATGGAATGACCGTATTTTTATTTTGTGGAAAGCCGTAGCAAAGCACGAATGTTGATTGTTGATGATTGATTGATTTGCATTCCCGTGCAAAGTCGGGTAGATTACTTATACAGTATACACAATATAAAACAGTTCCGTAGCTGACTGACAGACAACGCACGGACTAAACTGCAGCTAGAAAGCTGGAATTTTGCACAGAGGTTCCCTAACAATCACTAACACCGAATTTTTTGAAACTCCATTCCTAAAAAGGTAAAACGGGATGAAAATTTGTTTCGAAATCCGTTATTTTTTAAGTATAAAATTCCAAAAAATTAGTATTTGAACTTTTGTTAGAAATAAAAAACCACCTGTATCAAAATTTTTTGAAAGTCAACCCCTTAAGGGGGTAAAATAGGGGCTGAAAGTTTCTACGAATATTCCCCATTCTTGGAGTAAAAAACCATAAAAATTCGTAAGGCTTTTTGGTTAGAAAAAAAGTTAAATAAGAACTGCCAACCTCTACCCTATTTCAACTCCCCAAACCACCCTTGACTGAGGAAAACTAAACAACTATTATTTTAACTCGTCCTACAGGGAAACGGTTCTATGTAATATACGCGTTTGGGGGTAGCTGTAATTATTCCTAATGTACAGTGCATTATATTATGATTTTCACCGCCGCGGGTGAAATATGGTCGACCTGCTAGTCTTTAATAATAGTGCCAAAATGACAGCGTTCTGCACTGTGCATAAAAGGAAAATAATGCTAACTTAAATTTGTTTGGAATGCTTATAATTTGAAGAGTACATGACCAAGGTGTTTTTTATCTTTCTGATAAATGGTACCAAAATTTGAGATTTCACCTTTCGTTATTTGGAAACAATTGCGTGTAAGGGCACGATAACGATAACTGCGGCAATTCTCAAGTTAATGATGATCTCCAAAGTATTTTGGTACGCTGGTCATGGGAAAAACAATGAAAAAAATCTATACCATACCGTTTACATGCATTAATATCCATTGTCAAAAATAAATACTTTGAATATTAAATAATAGTGAACAATTTTGTTTTTATGGGTTGTTTTTTTCTTTTATTGCTCTTTAAAAAAGGTATTACAAAATTTAACTATCGTGAAAGTTTTATAACATTTTTCTGATAAATGAAAATTCACTCTCAAAACCTGAATTTAAAAATTTTGCAGATAATCAAGAAGTGATTGATGTTATTGAAGATGGCAAAGATTTGAGATATTTGCTTGCCTTTTGTTCGAGTAAAAATATAACAAGATAAATTTAAACCTTAATTTAAAAATAGGCAAAACAAAAATAGAAAACAAAACAAAACAAAGGATTTAAAATTTATGTTGAAATAAAAAGAAAACTTCAGTAATAGTTTTGAGATTATGGTTTAGAAATTTAGCAGATTAAAAAATGAAGTATACATCATTACAGTATATAATACATTTAAGTCAAGATCATCTGTTACAGAGTAAATGTTCAGCTAATTAATTTACAGAAGTGTGTACCTACAATTATAAAATTTATAATAGCCTAATCAATTTCTATTGATCAGTTCGGCTTCTGCAATGCAATATTAACAAGGGAAATTTTTAACATTGGGAAACAAAATATGATGCTAATTAAATTTATTTTTACATTGTTTTGGGCAAGACTTTCTTGATTTTTATAGAGCTAACTAAAGAGGCTTTCTGTTGCTTTTTCTAGGTCCCAATTTTCTTTCGATAACACTGCCCTAGCTTCATGCTCATTGATTCCCATGTCTTTTAAACGCTGAATTTTTGTATCGCATTCTGTAAATATATGTGGACCTGCAACTTTATAGGTAATTTTTTTTTTTAGTAAATTTTCAACTTTTACAATTACCCCCGGCATAAGCGTTCGTCCAATGTCTAGCTGTTAGTAAAAATAATGCATAATTTTCTTTGTATTGATTAGCTACTACTGCATCCTGAGGATCATCCGGTTCAGCTGCTGCCAATAATGCTTGTAGAGACAATAGTACTGTCCGTAGGGTCATCGCTGCTGCCCTAGAATATAATTGATTATATTGCATTTCTGACATTTAATGAACTTTGGACGCATTCATTTGCCACCAAAAATAAACATGAAGGAAAATTATATTTTTTCCTGTATCATTTATATATTTTTAACTGAAGTAATACTAAGGTATATTTTTCTCAGTGCCAGCATTATTATACACTTACTAGTATAATTACACGTCCAAAATGAGGTCAATTAAATTTTTGAATAAATAGCACTGGGGACAAAAAAACCTTTTTTTCATGGTGCCTTTAATTTTTGAATTTATCTTACTTATTCTTTAGGATGTCCTTTAGGATTTTAAATATAAAGACTTCTAACACCACACCGTTAGCAGGCAATCAGGCATACGCAAAATAAAATGAAATGTCAGTAGGCATGGGCAAAATACTATGTTATCCCCCACTCCTAAGAAACGCTTTTCTCCCAGGACAACAGAAGGATGTACCACGATCACAACGAAGTGCGGAACAAAAACAATTTGGATGGATCAAGCACTTTATTTTCCAAGAAGCGACTATATCTATCTAACCACTATTTATCATGTCGTTAAATCCTCGTTTCAGTACTTTCCTCCGATGTATTTTCCTTAATACAGAGGGTGCGTGACTAGATTGCACCATAGAAAATGCAAGATTGTTGGTAACACCGCTAACCTGAAAGCGATTGGAGTCCAAGAGACGGTCAGAAAATAAAACCTGTTTGGCTGAAATCGATCGGATAAGCTCGATAATGAGCGAAAACGGTTCAAGGGGGTAGTTGTGGAAGGGGGTTTAGAGAAAAACTTATCTGCATATATTAAAGTACTCTCTATGAACTTTACGGTAACACCACCGATTGAGGTTGTGGGGTACGAGTAGGGGTGGGGGTGGAAATTAGAAATTTTTAAAACCACGTCTTGTGGGGTATCGTTGAAAAGCTCTTGATGAATCTCTATCTATATCTACAAAACCGTAATTACCGTGACTGACTGGCAGACAACGCACAGACCAAACTGATAGACCTAAAGGGCTGAAAATTTCACAGTGGTTTCTTATAATGACATGGATATCCGCTAAGAAAGGATTTTTCGAAATTCCACCCCTAAGGGCCTGAATTACGGAAGTTCGTCCAACATGACGTCACAGCAATTCTTTACCCTGCCTATATTCGGCGTCTTGTGCAGATCTTCGAGGCGAGCCTGCGCATGCGTGCACGGTGGACTGTGTCTGCCTGGATGGCGGTAAAAACGCGAATTCGCCATCAGAAATTGAATCCATGTTTTCAATTCTAAATTCGAAAAATTGGTATTTGGCCTTTTGTTAGAAATAAAGAAACACGTAACAGAATTTTTTGAAATTTCGATTGCATGAGGAAAGTGTGTTAATTATATAGGCATAGCCGTCGAATTTGTGGAAAAATTTGCTTACAAATAAACAAATAAACAAGTTTTCGCGAAGTTAATATAGATGAATTATAATAGGTAAATGAGAACCCCCAAAAACCACCCTTAAATGAAAAAAAATAACCAACTATTAATTATTGTAACCTGACCTACGGGAAACGGTTTTATGTAATATACGTTGCGCTTGGGGTAGTTTCAATTATTCAAAATGAAATATGATGTACACTATAAATTACGATTTTCACCATCCCGAGTGAAACCAGGTAGACCTGCTAGTAGTTTATAAATCAATAACTAGTTTCTCAAATTTGAAATAAATTACCCCAATAAATTCAATCAAAGCCATTTTGAAACCTACCTCAGCCTGTAGGCCTGTCGAAAGGGATTTTTTAATCATGTCAGCACATGTTTTGTCGATTTTCAGCAGAGGGGACAACGTAGACAATATGAGCCAACCTTAACACCATTTCTCCATATTAAAAGCCAATACAGTCTTCTATTTTAATTATTTATTTAGATAATTATACGTTTCGAATCTATCGATAGATTCTTCCTCAGTGACTATAATATAATGTAATAAGCGCCCAAAGACAAAAGGTACTTCATTTTATAGATCCAATCTTCCTAACTATTTTTTACTATGGGGGCAACAAAATCTATTCCGCGAATAAAAAGTTATAGTATTCTTAAAGTATCTGTTAGTTTAGTACCCTTTTTCCCTACTGTGTTTTTGACCTCTGTAAAGCCGGAGGTACACGATACGGAAAACGTCATATTTATAAGGAAATATCTTTGTGGATGTCACTTTTGAGACATCGAGTCACACGATAAGCAAAAATGAGTTTGCAACCTGTATTTTGCAATTCACAGATTATCACGACGCCGCGCCGCCCGTAAGAGCAGTAATCTCAAAACTGTGTACATAAAGTTTTGTATGGTGTGACTCGGGAAATTTGTACCCCGCAAATTGCTTGGATGTGCCGAAAATATTCCGAAATTTTTGGGATATTTATAAGCGATACACCATATTGCTTATCGTCGAGTCACACGATATGAAATAAGGCGTATCGCTTATAAATACGACGTTTTCCGTATCGTGTACCGGTGTATCGGCTTAAGACTATTTTGACGATGACTGACAACTAGACGTGTTTATTAGGTACATATTTTATAAATCCTTATATGTAGCCGCGCCGGCTACCTTCGAATGCACACGAAGTGAGCAAAATAGGACAGGTTAGCTGTTCTTTCTTAAGAATGTGCAAAAAGTAAAGACAAAAGCAGGTTTCTACCAAGGACGTTTAAGTTATCATAACTTTTTTTTCGCGGGACCAAATCATTTGGTCTCATATAATATTTTGTTACGGGTTATAACTTATAAGACTTACAATTAGACACCATTTTTAATCGTGGGCGCTGGATTTTATTTTTTGGGCCCAGAGCTCAAGGGCGGAGTTGCATTGTCCTTTCTAAATATTACAAATAATAATAACAAAAATATTATTACAATTAAACAATTTTCTTTTTTTAATATAAACGCACCCTTAAACACATTTTGTGATCAGTCAATGTCAGCTTGCTTGCCAATGTCTACCTTTAATTACCATGAAGTACACGAATGATCAACGGTTTCAAATAGTCAAAATTTTTTACCAAAATTCAGAGTCGGTAGGAGCAAGAGCGTTATCGCCTAATTTCAATGAAGCTTATTTCTGGCTCAACGGCTTCTTCAACAAGCGGAATATGCGCTATTGGTCCACAACAAACACACATGCAGTGCATGAGACACCAGTGCATCCAAAAAAGGTAACGGTTAGGTGTGGTTTTCCTGCAGGCGGGCTACGTCATACGTGCCATACAGCGACTGCAACCATCGACTTATTGAAGACAAAATTTGAAAATCGCGTTATCTCGAGAATGATCCCGTCAACTGGCCACCAAGATCGTGCGAAATAACGCCTCTGGACTTTTTTCTATGGGGATACGTGAAGTAATTGGTCTATGCGAATAAGCCTCAGACGTTAGACGACCTCAGAGTAAATATCAAACGCAAAATTGCTGGAATATCCGTCGAAATGTGCAGTAGAGAGTGATCGATAATTGGGTCCAACGAATCGACCAAGGCGGCCATTTGCCGGATATCGAATTTCATTCTCAAATGGTATGATGAGACCTTTCATTTGTAATCAAAAATTTGGGAATATCTAAAATACTTGGGGTTTTATTCAAAAAAGAAAATGTATAGTTCTTAATGGAAAACCCTTTATATATCGTATTGTCGTATTGAAAATCAATTGTTTTTCCAACCCTACTATATTTAAGCCGAAGTCAGATGAAAACAAAATTCACAAATTTATAAGCAAATATTTTTGACATCGAGTCACACGATAAGCAAACCTAAGGTTGCAGCCTGCAGTTTGTACTTCACAGACGACCGCGACACCACAGTGGAAAATGGTAGAACAAAGACAGATCAAAAGTGGCTTTTAATAATGTCGCTACTGACATTGCTTTTAATTTTTAAATTATTTTTATATGAATGTTATGCTAAAGCAAATACTGACAAAGACATCCCATGTCGAGCCCTATATAGTATACATAATATACTATTCTATATTTGTACGTACAAAATTTTGAAAGTCTATCATTAGAAATTAAAATGTTATAACTTATCAAATTATGATCAGAAACAGAACTCGATTTTCTACAGTGCGACGGTAGAAATCACCTGGTTTCGACTCGAAGAAGTCGTCCAACCATAAACCATAAATGTTTTGTCGACTAAGTTGATATTCCAATTTAATGAACAGAACAGAAAATATACCACCAGAAAAAAATAAACACACTATTAAATTCTCTATCGAACGGCATAAAACGCATTGCCTATCATATTTTTTTCCACGTAAAATTTTCACTTAAAAAAAAACCCATTACTTATTTTTTTTTTTTTTTTTTAAAAAACATCTTTATTAGATGGCTACTGCAATCTTAAAACATAATATTAATTTATCAGTATTTTTTTTAATATTGCTACTTATTTACATAAGTATAAACTTGTGTGGGCTTACTGGACCAGAGTGCAGTTCCCAAATTATATTATATTCCTATATTTTTATTAATATTTACAATATTTTTTTTTCTTTTTTTTAAACTGTTAACTCATGTGGTTTAAGCCGCTTAAGTCGTCTTTTTTCATCCGTGATGTCTAACAATTGGATGGCCTCAACACTTGGGTGTGCAAGAAGTCTGCTTTCATGTTTCATGGCGTATTCTCGGATTACTTCCTCTATCGTTTTAATGTTCAAATCATCATGAATTTCTTTGTTAGTTACATATCGATAAGCGTTTGTGATTTTACGCAAAAACTTGTTTTGGCTACGCTGTATTATTTCACGATTTGACCGATGACTACAGCCCCAGGGCTGTATACTATACATCCCAATCGGCTTTATTATTGACAAGTCCCCATTACTTATGGGCCAACCTAATAAAAAATTTAAATCTAACAGATTTTTAATCGTGCTAAGTCAAACGAAATATGTACTGTAAAAACAAAATAGAACCTACTTTTCTAGACCATATTAAGTCAAAACCATGTAAAAATATAATTGGTGTACTCTTATAAAGAAATATTGTAACGTCTGAACCCATGGTTGCCCGTCTTCCGTGACATTTAATGAACTCTTCTCTTCCTAATCGCCCAAAAAGCCAGTCCCTTCCTCTTGGTTCTTCCACCCAACGTAATTGGCAACTCAAGGCTGGCCTAATTCCAAATTGCTTTGCCGTAAAGTATCCCAATTTCATTATATCCCACACTCTGTCGCCATCCAAGGTTATTCCTTCTGCTGTTAAAAAGTCTCCTTATGTAACGTCCATTCTCCCTCAATCACTGTCCTCATCTTCTTTGTCTGATCGTATTTCCAATCCATTCCCCTTAGTCACCTCGGCTCGGCAGAGCCTCCTTTCAATGCTCCTCATCCTCTTCTCTAAGCCGTCATACATTGATCTGCCCCCCCCCCCCCCCCTTGATCAAGCTGACGCAACAATTTGTGGATTCTCATGACCTCCTCTCCCGATAGGATCTATGATAACGTTCACCTCCTGCTTGCCTACCTTCATAACAAACCAGACCCGATTTGTATTGACGGGAAGACTAAGACTAATGTTCTTGTGTATATCCACCAGGAAGGTCTTCCTACCGATCTTACTATTCTGAAGCCTTTGTTTTTGAAGTACCACGAGGAGCTTGAACTCTCTTCTCAGAATGTGTCCAATGATCTTTCCTCTTATGCTTTCTTCCTTAGCTCTCGTCGTATCTCCCATCTGCAGAGGAGTCGTACTGACCATAGTAATTTCTTTTGCTCCTGACCTGATCGATTGTCCTTCAATAACTTTTTTCGCCCCTAATTCTTCTACCGACCCCCAACGGTTATACCCCAGTGAACGTAGCTATTCTGCTAAATGAAGCCACACCACCGTTCCCCTTTCCATTTACTATCAAAACGTTAGAGGGTTGCGTACCAAATCACGTGAGGTTCTCCAGAACTCCCTTTTATTGCCCTATGACATTTTTGCGCTTACTGACACTAACCTCACCTCTAGTATTTTCAGTCAAGAACTCTTCCCTCTTATCTTAATACCTTCCGTACCGACGCACGATTCGAATAACGACGTCCGATCGTGATGTACTCCTCGCTGTGCACAACCGCTTGGGTGCAACCCAGTATAAATCCTCTCCCTCCCTCTTATGTGAGTTTGGCTGCGTCAAAATCAGTCTCAAGTCTCGATCCGTATATATCTTCTGTTTTTATATTCGCCGCTCCCAACCAGCTGAAGTGTACGGGTGTGCCACTGATGAAGTTGACGCCCTTTTTAACATCCTAGAACCAGTTGATGAATTAATTGTTCTGGGTGGCCTTTGATCCTCATCCGATGATAAATCCTACTTTATTCCCTGCAACGTTCTTTCTTCCAAAAATATATTATTTTTAGACCGTTTTTCCGATTCCAACCTCTGCCAAGTTAGTGGTGTCACCAATTACCTTAGTAGACAATTGAATTTCATCTTCACGTCCGATCCCATTAATTCTGTTGTCACCGAGAGTAGGCATCTTCTCTCCACCCTTGACCCATTTCACTCTCCCCCCTTTTCTAGCTTTTTCTCTTAATAAAATTGTTGGTTGTCCGGCTATCGAGCTTTCCGGGCTGGTGATTTTGATAAACTTAATCATCTGCTTTCCAATTCGCCGATCGCTAACACTTCCGATGATCCCAACCTTCCGGTTGATGAAGCTCTCTTCTTTTTCATGGATGTTGTTTCTAAATGCGTATCGCAGTCTTTCCCCTTCCCTTCACGAAAGCCCTCCACGTCCTCGCCTTCGTGGTATGACCGAGAGCTTCGGTATCTTCGTAATAAGAGGAATAAGCTTTGGAAATAATATCTTCTTTCTAGATCGGAGGCGGATTATGTCAAGTTGTTATCAGTGTTTAACAGTTTTTCGGAGCGCAGCCACCTTTTGTACTATAATTATATTAATAGAATGGAATCTGAAATCAACTCCGATCCAAAACGTTCCTTTGAGTTCGTTAACTGGAAAAGAAAATCAAATGGTTACCCTTCCATTGTCAAGCTAGGTAATTCTTCTTCTAACGAACCGGCCACTATTGCTTTATTTGCCAAACGTTTTAGTCGGTCATTTTGTGAGTCTACCCCGAAATCGACTATGACTACTTTGAGTTTTTAAGGACTAGTCCCCAGACCTCTCTTTCTTGTATCCGCATCGACTCTGCGCTCGTAGCCACAGCAATTGCTTCCCTTGACGAGGATTATAACCCTGGTCCCGGTGGCATCCCAGCTGTGGTTCTTAAGAGATGCGTCCATATTTAATCGAACCACTAACCTTTCTTTTTCAACAATGTTTCACAAAGCGTGTTTCCTCTCCGTTGGAAAGCTTCCTTTATAATCCGTATCCATAAAAAGGATTGCAAATAAGATGCGGCAAATTATCGCCACCCAAGACTATCGATAGCCAAGCTGTCTTGCATTCCCAAACTCTTCGAAAAAATCCTCTATGATTTGATCTTTTTTCATTGTAACTCCCGGTTTTTTCCTATCCAACACGGCTTTCTGAAAGGCAGATCTACTTCTACCAATCTCACAGAATTTATGTCTAAAACTTTATTCTCCTTGGAAAACGGCGATGAAGTAGACGTCGTGGTTAAGGATTTTAGCAAAGCCTTTGATAAGATTTCCCATCAAGTTATCTTATTTAAACTCAGCTGCCTTGGTTTTCCCCCGCTATTGCTTTTATGGATTAAGTCTTACCTTGAGGAAAGGGTATTCTGATGTCCCTCAAGGTCGCCACCTTGGACCTCTGATCTTCATTCTATCTATTAATGATGTTGAGCAGGTACTGGACCACTCGAGTGTGTCTATATACGCTGACGACATGAAGATCTTGAAGAGAATCTCCTCCCCATCCGAGTCTGGGCTCCACCAAGCTGACGTTGATAGCTTCTGCACTTGGTGCAACAAAAATTTGCTCAACCTTAATGCGTCCAAATGCCAGTTCATTATCTACTCCCGTAAGCGCCACCTCCTTCCTCTTCGGCCCTATACGCTTTCAAGTATCCAAATCCCGTCGGTTTCCTCCCTCCGCCACTTGGGCGTGCTGTGCGATCTGAGTTGAACTTTCGGTCGCACATCGATCATATCATTGGGAGGGCTAATGCCGCACTAGGCTTCGTTAAACGTTCGTCTCGAGAATTTTCCGATCCCTATTTATCAAAAGCCCTCTTCGTTTCCATTGTCCGATCCATCCTGGAGTACGCCTCCCCGGTCTGGTCTCCATATTAATCAACTCATGTCAATAGAATTGAGTCCGTCCAACGTAGGTTCCTTCGCTTTGCCCTTCTGAACCTCCCTTGGTCCGATCCTTTGTCCCTTTCTCCTTGCGAGCACCGGCTCCGACTTATCGGCTTTCATCCACTTCACCTTAGACGCGACGCAGCTGATATCCTATTCCTCTTTGTTACAATCAATTTCTTTCAATACTAATCCCCGTAGTCTTCGATCGGTTTTTCTCTTCCTTCTGATAAATCACCACACCAACTACGCCCTTAACGAACCCCTCAAGGATGCTTCAAAAGGCCAATTTCCTCTCGCCCTTTGATTTCCATTGCAGCAGGGATTTCATAAAGAAGTTGATTTTCCATCCGGCTAAATTTGTCCTACCCCCTTATCTGTTACTGAACTGTTTCCTGTTTCTTTTAATTGTTTCTTTTAGTTAGTAGTATATGTTTTTTGTGATATTTGTGTAGTCTTAGTCTTATTATGATATATTGCTTGTATTAACCGTAAAAAAAATAAATAAATAAATAAACAAATAAAATGAAAATAAACAGAATAAACCGTATGTAAATTTTAAATGGTGGCCAATAGTTTCCATGTGTTATAACACCTAACTTAGCCAATTATTTATTTATAAACAATTAAAATACATACCAATTATCTTTCAATATGTCTAAACAAATCGCTCCTGTCACAGATGATATATTTGGGTGCCATATTTTAGTTATGAATCGAACCTAAAAAGAAATTTTGCGAATTAAATAGATATATAAAAAACACGTTCTAGAATTGGTGTAATGAAACAATTATTCATCACGGAAATTTCAACATTCAAAATGACATGACAATATGTACTCTTTTTTACAGCATGCGTCGTGGAAAATAAAATTATATACAGGGTGTCCCGAAAATGATACGCCAGACTGACACTGGAAGTAGACTAGCTTCTTGTCTATCAGATAACATCAACATGACCTTAGTAAAAGTGGTCTGGTTTTCGAGTTATTTTCACTTTTGTGTTTTTTCTTTAAATCTCTACTTTTTGGTCCTTTTTCGCCTATCATTGGTAGAAATAACTTCATACATCCGTTTTTTTTTAACTAGCCTCTCTTTAGTAGTTACTTTAGACAATCAAATAATTATTTTATTAAGAAATAACGCGTAATACTCAGAAAAAAAATTAAACTTTTTCATTTTATGTCAATGTGAAAGCCTGGACTTAACTTTGGCTAACTGCTGTTAAAAAAAAATGTATTGGACAGAATCAGCAAATGATCTTAAAAACTAGCCTGTGTCCTGCACTGTCCAAAATCGTATAACATTGGTAACTTTTTTTTGCCAAAAACCTAGGAATTTCAATTTTTGTCATGAATTGCGAAATAATTACAAACAAAAGAATTTACTTATTAATTATAAGGCGCAAGCGTCTTTTATGGGCAAATTAGTAGTACATGAAACGACCGAAACTCATAAACTCATAATTGGCTATCTTGCTCTTTAATTGTTCTGTAGAACCCGGAGCGTTGATGTTTTCTCATAGACCAGAAGCTAGTCTACCTCCAGTGTCAGTCTGGCGTATCATTTTTGGGACACCCTGTATACACAAGGACCGAAAATAACTGGTATTTTTAATTTTTTTTAACTAAAAAAACACAAGGAAATTGGAGCCCGGAAAGTACATGAAGCATATATAAAGGATTTTCAGTGAGGTCTCTATCGATGTCAGAGACAATTTTTAAAATTTCACCTTTTTCCATTTCTATCATAAAAAAACAGTTACATATTTTAACAAAAACAGATATTGTGCTTTTTTATGTTCACCCAGGTGGCCTAAACAATAATCAAAAATAAAATCGCGTACGGCTTTCAGTGCATGCTTAACTTCGCTTATCTCTCGTTCTAAATGTTCGGTTTTGCTCATCACCTTTTCGTAAAAATAATATCAGAAGAATTTTTTATTTCGCTTGGAGTTATATGGTATGGGTTACAATACAAAATTAATTTAATTAAAACGCGAATTCCTGCTTGTGGCTATGTGAATTAAATGAGGACGCAGCCTTATTTGAAATTAATTAAATTTTAAAAACACGAATGCGTGCTTGTCTGGATAGAAAATAAATCTGCGCGGAATAAATTCAATTTACAGTCGCGGTCTAAATTCATATGGGGAAATGAGTTTAGACCGCGCGGATTAATTTCAGTTTTTAACCGCGATTTTAATTCACGCGCTCTAATTTCACGGAATGTTATTCTTTCTGTCACCATTATTTCTTAACGTTGCAAACGTTCGCTCAAAACTAATATATCCTACATCTAGGCCCTAGGGTATGAAGAGAGGAATGACAGTCTCTTATAACCCAATAATTTCGCAATATTTCATGATTAAAGAAAAATAGACGATAGTATTTTTCAGAGTTATTGCAAGATATAACAGATAAGAGCTACGAGTAAATGTATTCATATTATTAGAAACGTACATATTATACACTGGATTACCTTAGGAGGATTAAATGGATAAGTTTCTGGAACTTTAATCTCCAATAAGAATTTCCCTCCCTCGTAGGGAGTATCTGGTGGACCAGCTATTTCTCCTTTTAATTCTGTCCAACTATCATTTACTAATTCGATTTTAATAGAGCATTGTACAATCTGCAATAGAGAAAAAATTTCAATGTGTAATATTAATGTTGAAGTAATAAATCTGTGAACAACACAGCCATACAAATTCTTATCGAGAAATATGTTTTAGGTCAAAAGTTGAATTCGTTTGCTTCGTGCACATTCGATTTCGATCTAGTTGTGTTCCTTAGTCAATTAAAAACACACAATATCAGGCAACATTCTCGAATAATAATAATGTATAAAAGCGGAGGAGAAAACAAAAGTGCAGACATTTCTTCAGCAGGTAATTCTTTTACATTTGTATTAACAAATTTGCATTTATCCTTATTTTTAATGTACATATATTCAAATGAATATTTAAACCATATATTACTGCAATTACAATGTTAACAAAATGTAATTTTTAAACTGTTGCTTCTTGTATTGAGTTCAACTATTATCGATACATTCAACTATTGATAAATCTATAATATTATCTTACTTCTTCACTTTTCATAACCTCCTTGAACTCTCGTTTTATCCTAGAAACTGCCATATTTGCCATTTTGCAAGTGGAACTGTTTGCAACCGATCTAAACAATGTAAATATTACAGCCCGAACGTAAAAAATTTAGAATAAAAATAAGTGCAATGTTTTAAACTAATGTAGTTGAAAATGTACAAAAGTTACACTAGTCCAACTGACGGAAGTTTCATTGCATAAAATTTATTAAATCGCCCCAAATTTCCGTCAAAAGCAACTGCGATTATTTGCAAACAAAAATGTGTCAAATATTATATCTATTATCTAGGACGAACTTATATCGAAAATTTGATTCTCATAAAGAGAACGCGATTACTCTTGTGCAAATTATTTTCAACTGGGAACCAAAGAATATCTATAACTAAGAAGGTGCACCTTCTTATATGTATGGGAACTCATTTTCAGCAAAAAACACAAAACGAAAACAGGCCAAGAGTACAACTGCACAATACTGCAAAATGCACATAAGAGCGAAAGAGCTCGCACTATTTCTGCTCGGCCGCAACGTGCTTCATATGATTTTGCCGCGTTTTTTATAAATAGGGTTTAACCTGCGATATATCGCGGGATATTGGTTTTTGCTTTTCGTTTTTGTCAAGTTCCGAACGCACAGGGTGTTTAGGTAACTTTGCTTTTGTGAACTTTCTGCCAAGAATATCAGCTGATTCTTGACAGTTAATCAGATTCAAATAATTGAAAATGAATTGCAGGCACGATATACGATATTTATTTTGTGGTGCTCGAAAGAGCGAAAACAAAAGTGAAAGGTTTTTTCTTTTTACGAAGGACACGTTAGTTAATAATTCTGTTTTATTTTTAAACGGGGTTGGCTATAATAATACACTTAACACATTCACTCTCACTGCGGGCAGAATTCAGTAAATTTTATCGTGGGTGCAGAAAGTATATGTATATACATAAATCATTAAATTTGTTATTTATTGTAACATCCCGTTATTGGAGTGAACGTGTTATTGTATGCAATTGGAAAATGATTTAATTGACTAATTATTATTAACTAAAAATGGAGTGTTGTTTATAAAAGTGGTAAAAATCTAATTTATTCGTGATGTGATTAATTATTTTGTAAATAAATTGAAAGGAATTGATTTATACTGCCGCGCTGTTTAAATTACTGGCACAATTATTTCTTAATTTTCAAATTAAAATACGAGAAAAAATAAATATGCTACAAAATTTAAAACTTTTCAAAATAATCTTAAAATTGCTTCAAATTTGAACTACCCTGTGCGTTTGGCGGTTTTTCTTTTCTCCCTCACTCAACTGAAATATTGTTGCCATCGATTTCGACAGATTTGACAGTTACACACACAGTGTCAAAACGTGTTCAGACAGGAGTGACGTCGAGGTGAGCATTCTTATTATTAGATATTCTTTGCTGGGAACTGCTGTTTGAAATACACATAAACACATAAAAATGGTTCGTACACAAACAAATATTAGCAATCTAATATGGCTGACAGCTACAAAGCTACGCTGACAGTTACGTCAATGAACCGTGCTTTTAGATTAGACCAATTAAAAATTAGACCATTAAAAATTTAATGTAACCAATCCCAAATAGCAATGTAAACTTGTATCATACTTGCAGTAAGTTTGATGTATCAAACAAGGAAACTTGCAGCAAGTTTGTCACGGCAAGTGTGCAAACTTGTGGCAAGTTTAAATCAAACTTCCTAGTTACCATGCGACAAACTTGCACAAAGTTTGTCACAACAAACTTGGACAAAGTTTGTCACAACAAACTAGTTTAATGTTTGTCATGGCAAGCTTTCATAATATTTATCGCGATAAACTTGCGTACGACACATGACTTCTCTTTCGACTGACACTTGACATATGGATAAGGAGGTATAAAAAACAACGTTTTTATCTTTAAACTAAAGTTATCTTATATTTTATATAAACAACAATGTTTTATTTTGGAAATAAATAATTTTCCTGTTGTCTCTCGTTTCTGAAACAAAGAAATAAAACTGAATAAAAATATCGACTTATAATTTCACAACACAATTTTTGTTTCGCAATTGTCAATCTTATAAAAGTTTAAGCACACAACGCGCACAAAAGAAATTAGCACTTAAAAAAAATATCTTTCTGAAATTTCACAATTTTTCCCAACTCAATTTTCACGATATTTGTTTCTCGCCTGATACTGGACTGAATAATATTTTCATTTTGTCTTGACAGTTTCGGCAATTGTCAAGCGGCAAACAGTGCGGCCGACTCTGCTGGACGAATATTTGCTAAATAATTATCAAAATATGCTAAAAATATTGACTATATATAAATAGAATAAGCACCAGCTCTTTACGGAATGAAACATACTAATAATTAATTATGATTGTCGTTGAAAATATGCATAATAGTCATAAAAGATGTTCAACTGGCAAACCTGCTCGTTCACATTGCTTAGCAAGTCTACAGCAAACATAATGCAAACTTGATATATCAACAATAACTTGATTAGTTTGCAGCAAGTTTGTCATAAACTTGACTTGACAAACTTGTCGTGACAATCATATATCAAAGATAAATCAAACTTGCGGCAAGCTTGCATGCTATCTGGGACCGAATTAGTGGTTGGTGGGGTGGAAATTCGAATTTTTCTAAGCCCTGTCGTGTGGAGTATCTGAAAAGCTTTTGATGAATAAATAGTTTCTCGATTATGAAATAAATTACCCCAATAAATGCAATCAAAACACTTCGAAATTTACCTCAGCCTGTAGGCCTGCCGAAAGGGATTTTTAAACCCATTTATGTGCGATATTATTAAATATGGATTTTCAAATTATCTGAAATAATACTAACTAAAAAAGCAGCTGGAGAATTAGAGTTATTAAGGCATTAAGGCATTGAAAATGCAGCACAGATCTCTTTCTCTAATAATTAATTATTGAATTTCGCCAACTCGTACCAGATTACCAGAATCAAAGTACATATTTACAATTAAAAAAAGCAGCTTGCCGTCTATTTGATATATCTGGTAGGTACAATATATTCTTGTGAATCATTTTTTATCCAATGAAATTCGTGAAGCCCAAATGTCGTTCCCAGTTGACCAATATAAATAATAAACATCTAAAACTAAAACAATTTCTTCGAACGGCTTTAAATATTATACCAAATTTCAAGGACTTAACAATGGTCTTCATTACGTCTGGTTTTTCTTGTTATTTTATTTGTACTTTATTTTTGAAATTATTTAATATATTAAGTTGCATACTTGTATGGAATATGTACCTAAGCATAAGAAAACTACTAAATTTCGACATTAAATATTCTGAGTCCTAAGATTTTTTGCACAATTTTTGTCAAGTACTCATATATACACCTTCATACTCAAGATATACACCGGTAAAGATGTATAAGGATTTCTTTATTTTGACAATCGAGCGAGTAACGTATTCAATAATGCAATTCAATTCATTTAATGCTTTGTGAATTTTATTTTATTTATTTATTTTTTTATTTACTACACTGGACGACAGTCCGCGGCCGGTAAGTATATGAGCACTACTAAATGCGCGAGCCGACTCAAAATTACTTACATACATTAGTTTAGAAGATTAGTTATTAAAACTAAATAGGTTCATTTTTATTTTTCACTTTTCAGTTTCTTTTTTCGTCAGTTTAATTTTTTTTTTTTAAAAACCTACTAATTACGTTTAAAGTACAAAGTTATGCGTGGTAGAATCGGTTAACAGGTGAAAATTCAGTGAGTGAAATATCTATCATCCTCTTTTTATACCCTTGGGGGTGGAATTTTTTTTTCAAATTTTAATTTGACAAACTACGAGGTATATCTTGTGCAATAGAAAAAGAATCATCGAAATCGGATAACCCAGTACAATTTTGTACGTGATAACATCTCGTAATAGGTAAAAATACATTGGGTAAAAAATCAATTTTCCCCTTTTTAGTACCCTTGGTGGTGGAATTTTTTTTTCAAATTTACATGGGACCAATTTGGTGGCATAAACTATGCAATAAAAAACAATCATCAAAATCGGACTACTCAATAAAAAGTTATGCGTGGTCATACATAAAACTTAGCCACACATTGACTTGATGTCGAAATTGTAGCAACTCCAAAAATCCAGCAGTTCAGAAAGCAAAAATGTAAACAAGCGACAGCAAGGCACTTGGAACTTCAAGAAATCCAGCATGTCGAAGCAGCTGTAAAGTGTACCGCTTTATAAAGATGACATGTACAGGACACAGGTTTTCCTCAAGGTCTTGGACTCAACCGGCCAAAGCCCGCACGTGTGTGGGGAAACCTGAGTTCACAAATCGACGACAGCCTCGCAGTCGCAGGCACGAATGAAATTCAGTAAGCCCGCCTAGAGGTTGTGGCCACAGGGGAAATCTGTACGTGTATGACCACCTTACGATTGTATGTTTGAAGCCCAAAGGCAGAACGAAGTGCGCTGCGGCAATGTGTTTCCGCCTTTACTTTACTGCGTTGCAATAACCTCCGCATTATTTAGTTTGACACTTTGACAGCCACTAAGCGCAAGACGAGAAATTCAGATTAAGCTTCGGGACATTATCTCTGCTGACGATGCTGTAGCTGTAGATTGTTGACTTGTAGTATTTGCGTAAAAATGTGATTTACAAAGCTGAACGTATGCATATACACTGTATAAACATGTACACATACTCCTTCCGAATTCTGCGATTTCACGTGAATACTGGACACATACTATCGAAATACAACTATATATAATATTATGTGGTATATCGTATATACATAAGTATTTAGCTCTACCTAAAATAATGTGATCGGCAACACGTGGTTCCTACCTTTGCCGATGGAGTGTATTCAAAAACATTACTAATTTTAAAAGCGATTTTGAAAACTAGCAAAAATATAAAGCCGAGCGTCTAAAGTCTAAAGTGGTATATATATATATATATGCATCAAAGAATTGCTGATGCTGACAATTTAGATTACTTAATTTCAAATAATTCTCTTAATGCGAGCTTATCAAAAATATTGAATTGTGATGTCAAATGTCAAGTTTTTCGTGTTGCCAACATCATTTTAGAAAGAAGTGTTCTATTGTAATAATGTTACAGTAGATATAAGTTTTAATCAAGTGAAATAACAGTAAACAGTTAGCACTTTAACAGTAAGTTCACATTTTTAATAAATATCCCAGACCACTTTGTAATTGAAAACATAATTAAAAAGAATGAATTGTAATTAGTTTTTTTAAAATATGTATGTTTAAAACATATATTTTAATAGAAATCAGAAAATATAAAAATTTTTCACCACTTTTTTAATGCAATGGTATTATGATAAGCATTTTACATAGTACTAATAGTTTTTAGCAATATGAAACATACTTTGTTTCGTATTGAAAACATTTTACGTACCTACGTCTACCAGATCTTTGGCAGCCCCTATTTAGAGAACGGCGACCATAATGTAAATACAAGCATAAATTATCAATGTATACAACTTGGAATTTTCTTCTTTTAATAAAGGCTTCAATTCGCAGAAAGTGTAATGCCAGTTCGGTCTGCCAACCCAATACGCGCTAAGAGCTTAGTTCGGAATAATTTGGAGAAGCCTGGTGCTAATAATCTGTTGCAGTTACAGTCCAGAATGCCAAATATCAAAGTGTTTTCGGGTACATCGCATCCGGATTTAGCACAACGAATTGTGGATAGACTCGGAATCGATCTCGGTAAAGTGGTTACGAAAAAGTTCAGCAATTTAGAAACATGGTGAGTGAATTTACCTACCCCATTATTTACTTAGTTCTTATATTGATCAAACTATGTTCTTCCGATGGACTAAAACAAATATGAAATACCAAAATAATTTTTACCACCTACTGCCAATTACTTTAGTTAGGAAACCGCTGAAAAAAGTTTTCTTTTTTTTCCATATTTTTGTATAGGTGCATTTTTTGTAGAAAATTTAAAAGTAACCAATCATTATGTGAATGCCAATCATTATTAGATGTTTTCCGCTTTTATATGTGCACCACGTGGGCTCATACTTTAAAGCAATTCTTATTTTCTTTACATATGAAAATGATTTGTAACAAACTTCTTCAAAATCTGCATGTTGGATACTTCTAACACGGCTCTGGCATAAAGCCATGGGTCTAAGGGTTCACATGTTTGTTCTTCGTCAGAGAGTATTGTTTTTGCACATTAAGGTTCCTAGATCGGTTTAGATCCAGAAATAAGACCTTTTTATAATTAATAAATTTATATTGTATTTTATTTATAATATTTAGGTACGTTTATAAAAGTATTTAAAAACCAAAACTCATTGATGTAATATACACTATAATAGTTATTATATTTTTCAAATAAATGTTTGGCAAGGAGATAATAAAATCCGTCATAAAGCAAGCAAAGTTTCACGTATGATCTACGAATATTTGAATATTACAATTTATCAGTTATCGTGACCTAAAAATTTATAAAATATTAAAAATTAAGATGTGTAAAAACATCGTTGATTTTCTTATCTGTCGTTTTCTTCTTAATGATAATAGGATGTCGTTTACGCTTTATCAATGGAAAAGTTTATACTGCTTTTTGACCCTACTTAATCTTCTTACTTTAAAGTCGACTTCAAAGAGACTGATGAATTTTTCAATTGATTAATTTTATATTATACATAATAGTGTATCTACAAAATGATATTTTCATATATTGTTTTTTCAGCGTTGAAATTGGCGAATCCGTGCGTGGGGAAGACGTGTATATAGTGCAATCTGGATCAGGAGAAATCAATGATAACCTAATGGAACTTTTAATTATGATCAATGCTTGTAAAATAGCATCAGCTTCGCGTGTCACAGCTGTGATACCTTGTTTTCCATATGCTCGACAAGACAAAAAAGACAAGGTAACAATAATTAAGTTTAAGTACATAACAATTCTATATGCTAAACTTAGAATATGATTAATTTAGAATGTTAAAAATTGTAGTATTACAATATTTAATGTTTACGTAGTGTAGAATAATTACGATTTCAGGAATGTGGAAGTAATCAAGCTTTTTTAAAACACACATAAATTTTTTCAGTGTGAAAAAATTGTTTTTAATTTGGCAACTATTATGTTTCCATTTTCTTATTTTTTAAGTTTAATAATTGAATTATTTTCATTTGAAACACTTATTTTGCTTAATAGCAAACTAATGTGCATGCAAAAAGAAAACAATACACACTATTCTTTGTTTCAAGTATTAAGTTGATTGGATTTTGGTTTATTATGCTCTGAATAATACACCTTTGTAATCGGTTCGTAAAAATTTTTTTTAACACCCCTCTTTTACGTTTCAAGATGCGTAGAGTCCAAAATCGCAATGCCCGTCCGCCGTGTCAGCGATATTTACCTTAATTTCCGGTCTAAAAAAAATCGTTCTTTCGCACATAGGCTACATTTGGGTCCTAATTGTGTCCCGAAGCTCGGCAGCTTAATCGAGACACCTTGGGGTTTTAGGGGTGAAAAAACTAAAAAAGCAATTAGGCATTTTTAAATTTTTTTTCGTCGATTTTGACGAAATGGTGAAGAATTAAAAAAAATTATTAAGAAAATTATTAAAAATTGTTTTAAAAATATGAATTTAAGATAAAAAGAAGAAGAAAAATAATGAAAAAAAATTAAAGAAACCGGGATCATTTGGTCAATAACTGTCCCGTTTATTTACTGACTTTTTGCGACCCGCCCCGTTTGGTCACTAATGTTCAGGATTTGTGGGTCGCGTCACTCAGATCTCCAGTCTGGAATAATAAAGTCATATGTGAAGACTTTGCAGCGTTTTTACTTTTAAATTGAATATAAAATAGACAAGTAGAAATTCGCGCGAATTTAATAATGAATCCTAATATTTTGAAATGCGCATTTCTTAAGCCGGAGTCAGGCTATACGAAAAACGTCATATTTATAAGAAATACGGAATATTTCCTATCGTGTGACTCGACAATAAGCAATATGGTATATCGCTTATAAATCTCCCAAAAATTTCGGAATATTTTCGGCGCACATCAAAGGAATCTGAGGGGTTAAATCTATCACTACTGTTTCACGATGCCTTTTTTCGAGCAGTATGAGGTACACAACTTGGGGCAAATTAGCCGATGCGATGCACGTCCCAAGTTGGGGCATAAAGCGCTCCTTATCATTTAAAGTGGAGAGCTTCGTCTTCGTTTTAAACCTTACAAGCACTTTCATAGTTATTAAAAGTTACAATCACAAACTTTCAAGACAATCTGCATGGGGTTGTTACGAATTTGTATGTGACTAGGATAAATCATACTACTATAATAATTTAAAAAAAAATCAACTCGACTGCGTTAAAAAATATCAACTAAAAAGCTTTTTTTTCTTTGTGATAACGGGATAACAATTTGTTAGAATGCATTGTTATCGACAACGAATCTGTATCTGTGCAGCTTTAGCTCGATTAGATGACGGGAAGGGGATTAAGCTGTCGAGAAATTTTCCCTCTACAACTACGGAACAAGGCAAAGTGCAAAGGCGCGGCGCAAGTTTTCACGAAGTTAATAAAGATGCATTAAAAATATAGTCTTCCTAAATATTTGTATATCTACAGTATTGTTGTCTACATCCAGTTTAAAATAAAGTTCCGGTGTGGAGATAGCCCCACATTACTTCTATGTTCACCATGTTGTTAACGGCAATGACAAAAAAAAGAATTGGCTGCAGGTGTCGCTCATTTCGGACTGCTACTTCTGCACCCACGACCATAACCTCAAAAATGTTGGACCCGTCGACATAATTTTAGCTGTAAGTTAGCGATCGAGCTCAAAATCAATAGGCATGATCTCGACATATTACCAGACATTTTAGTACAAGTCTCGCGAAATTTAATTTATTTTGACGGCAGTTATCGTTGAAAATCGGAAAATTTTAAAACCCGTTATAACTCCCTTATTTTAATACTTGGTGAACTTCTTGTAATCTATAACTGAATAGTCCAACGAGCTGAACAAAACGCAAAAAGAAATTTTGAAAAAGACCGATTTTTAAGGAAATTATGACCATTTCAAAAAACAACGGAGTGACTGAGCGACACCAAGCCACAAACTTCCAGAAAGTGTTTTTAAACACTCTCGACAACGATTCAATGATTTTTTCGGATACCCATTTTTCGCACCATCACCATACTTCCATTCCTATATATAGGAACATGGAAGTAGGAAGTAGGATTCCTATGGTAGAAAATGCCTACAAATTTTCATATCCCTTTATAAATTGCTTACACCAATCTGCTATATTGCAGAAACTTAGTTTTCAATATAGAGCTAAATTGGAGGTGTTCACACCAGAATATGGTTTGACAGTTATAAAGGAATAGTCTCATTTTTTTTTTAGGAAAGTAGTAGAAATGAAGTTGAAAATAATGAATGATATGATATATGAATTAAATGAAACATATGAACACACACTAATATAATACAAAAGAAAACGCTACTATTCAAATATTTAAATTTGAATGACAATTAAATTCAAACATCAGAATGGGTGAACTCGATAAACCAGAATTCATTGACAATAATATAGGTTTGCTATATAGAATGTAGATGTAGGGCTGGATTTTCAGTTTAGCTAAGCCTCTTTCGAGTTTAAGCCTAAAGTATCTTACAGTGCTGCTTAGCTAAACCTGAAATAAGAATTTATTGTGAGTGATATATACTGAATTGTGCATTTTGAACAATAATTTGGAATGCACACGAATAATTCTAACTCTTCGAACTCACGCAATAAAAGGATAATATTCTTTATGTCTTATGTCTGAATAAAAATTCAGGCAATTTTAGTTTACATCCAAAAATCTAAACACGAAATGACATTGTTGTATTCTTCTTATTTGAACCTATTCAATGAGCTCAAGCCAAGGAAATGTACCATTGAATCACGCTACACACAGCTTTTCTATTGAAGTAACACGAAGCGACAAAAAGCAAGCCTTGTCGCATTTACAAGTCGATCCTTGTTGCCGGGACGCATGCGACTCCTTTCGAATGATTCTAGGTATCGTCATTATCCAACAGTCACACGAGTTTTATGAGGGGTTATGGCTGAAAAACTGTAGAAGAGGGTAAAATTTGAGTACTAATTTGACCATGTATAGTCAATTGAGAATAGTTAGTATAGTCGATTTGAGAAAAAAGTCTCTCTGGTATGGAGTAACAGAGAGATTATTCACGATCGCGGTCTATTTCAAATATAACACTATATATATTATAATATATATTATATAATAATTTTAAAAAGTTTAGCAAAGATCATGAGTACACTTAACGCGTTTCAACGTGGAGTCGATAAGCAATCCTATCGTGTGATACCTTATTCATCGTTATAAGCTTTATATTAGTTGAGAAAAAGAATTGAAAAGACAAAATAATTTTAAGAAGTTTATTTTTAACCAATATGTTAAGTTTTGCAAATACATATGTAGTCATATAACACTATAATTAACTATTTAGAGAGATATTACAATGAAATTCTTACATTCACCCAACAGACCGGTGGAGAAGATGTACAAAAGCAAGGAAAATCTATTAAAAACTACGAATGGAAGTTTAGGGTATAACAAATTTCTCTATAAATATATATTTGTTTTTGGGAAAAACACCAAGTTACTTCAAGCAATAAGTAGAAATAATAAACCAATCTGCATATTATAATTTTATTTCGTTTGCATGGCTTGTGTGATTTTAAGTTTATATTCATCATTGTGGTAAAGGCTTCATATAAGTTTTGTCAATTCTTGCTATTAACTGTAATATATACCTATTTCCAATTTTAGCATGATCATTAATATGAACAACATTGTCTATTAATATAATATTATAGCCCTGTTGTATTCGCTTATATAAATAAAGGGTGTTCAAATTTGAGATATAATTTTACATTTTGAATAAAACACTTGAATTATTTTGAAATGTTACAATTTTTAAAGAAATTGAAGTACATCAGTTGCGGTCAATGATGAAAAAGAATATCAGAGCTCTGCTAGCTCAGCAGCTTATCATTCTTTTACCAAATTTTCAATGACAATGAAAATTGACATTTTTTTCTTTTTTTTTTCTATGGTCCAATCAAGAAATTGCCGACGTAATGCATGGTTAGTTGGCTTTAATTGTTGTGTTAACTGCATTTTGTAAGTGCAGATCTTTCTGTAAAATATTCAAATTGTTAGTTTAATGTTCGATTGCTATGAACGACGGCTAATTGATGTCCTTCGTTGTTCTGCAATACTCGCACTCTTAGTAACTTCTCGCAACTTCCATAAAACTTTCACCAAATTTAAAATAATTTTTAATAATAAATACAATACACGTTGTTCAATAGTTTAACGCTCCATTTTCAGCAACCGGAATGTCAATACTTGGCAACTCTCAAACATACCAGCGTGTTCTGGTGCTAAAAATTAAAATGGCTGCAAATTTAAAATTATACCTCAAATAGGAACACCCTTTATAATAATATTTTTCAATATTTCAGCTAGATGCCTTCCACATTTTTCGGAAATTTGAATATTTGTTTGGTAGTTAATCTAATTGCGATTATTGTTTGTAGTCTGTTGCCAGTGAAAAATCCACTCCATTGTCGTCGGAAAGGAAAATGTGTAGCTTACCTAAGCTTTTTTTTTAGGTCAAGTCTTATCTAACTGAACTGATGATACTAGTATTGACGCAATATTTTGTGACTAATTTTTCCTATTTTGTAAAATCATCAACGTTACATAAAACAGAAATCACTCTAATACTTTGATTGTACTTTTTTCTCTTTACATTTTCGGTATCTTTTTAGGACTTCTCATCTAAAAACTATACAGTGAGTAAACGTTTATTATTGGTTCGGTTTGAGGAAGACAATCTTTTTTCGTGTTATTTGTTGACAATTTTCCTGTTTTCTCCTGACGGTTTTGCAGTCTTACGCAAATATTTACTAAACTTGCACCTTTACGTCAACGTCCGCATGACAATAAATATACCAACGTAGTCGTGTGCCGACATTTGTGCTTACTAATATTTTCCACTTTGCAGGATTACTTAAAACTATGATGTTGATATATTTAGGATTCTTAAGTTACATAATTATAGATATTTCAATTTTAAAATCACTTTAGTATGTTTATTGAAAAAAAATTCTAAACCAACCCTTTACGAGATATCCTTTGGTTCACTCATATCACAAAACCGATCCTTTCACGAAGGATATCTCGTAAACAGTATGGTTTAGAATTTTTTTAAATTCATTTTTCCGTGATCGCCGCCCCAAAATTTTTCGGAAATCATCAACAAAGTGATTTTCCGAGTTATCGTTATCATGTCTATATAGCCAATCACAGGCGAAATTCAGCATTTAGAATCGCCATAACTTTTTCCCCCATCGAATTGAAATTAGCCGTCATATTAGTTATTGGAGTACGTTATAAGAGCTATCGAATGACATATGTCTCGTCCGTATTGATTCCAGGACCAGCTTTCAGTCCTTTTGCCCATTTTTGCCCATTACTTTTATTAAGGTTTTTATTATTATTAAGGTTCTTGTATCTTTTTTCAATAGATATACAAATACAATATACATTATACATATTCAATAATACTCATATTTGGCATCAAATAGTGATAGAGCATGAGAAGTTTGCGATATTCATATCAATGTATTGTGAATCATATTCAAATAATGCTTTTTCATATGAATTGGTTTTTGGAGAAAGGGAACAAATCGAAAAAACTGCATTTTGTTTTCATTGAAAAAATGTGATCTTGAAGTATCCACACATCGATTTATGCAGTAAAAAAAAGTTCAATTCATCTTTTGCGCTTTAAATGGGAGTAAAATCTGGAGTTTGTGCTGAAAAAGAACAGTTTTTACCATCTAATACCAAATTTGGTATTACCTACAATCAAGGCTTTAGCTGATAATATACCAAAAACCATGAAAAAATAAACGATATTCAAAAAACCAACAAAATAATAACACAAATATTAACCCTGAAAGTAGATAATCAGTTTTTTCTGTTTCCAGAAAAGTTTACAAAAACGCACTTGTTCCCTTTCTGCAAAAACCGATTCATATAAATATCACAGAAGTCTTAAGATCGCTGAATGGAAATAACTTCACTGCACTGTTCTGTACTTTACGGAGATTATGTTTTATACAACACAATTTTCGTGTCTTGCTCTATTTTATAAATTAAATGAGAACAAAACGTATTTTCTAAGTGAAATTACATTTTTTATAATCGAAATTTAATGGTATTTACATTCAATAATTACGGAATAAGTCCATATACGAGTCAGGAAAAGATATTGTTGTACTTATATTTACATAGATGTGCTTTATATCGTAATTTTATAATGCAAATGATACATACTTGAATTCATTGAAGCATTGATAAACCTAACACAATTCACTAAACTTTTTAATTAACTAAAATAAAATTTCTAAAATATCTCCAAACAAGGAAAAATAATAAACAGGTCGTTCGTGTATCTATAAAAAAACCTTAACACACCAAATAATTAATTGTTCATCTATCCTTCACTAAATTTGATAAAAGACTTGAAATCAAAAAAATGGTTTTAAGATCCTTTCCTGAAGAATTGCACATAATGGAAGAACAACCGTGTAAAAGCCTTGCAGCCTGGCTTTGGCAAATTCAAGATTTTTTGTGAAGCTGGCTAGAACTTCAAAATCCAAAAAACCGAAGTACGTATAGGAAATAGTTAACTTCAGTCTTATATTATGAGCAACCCAATGGAATTATAGCCGCAAGTATGTTCGTTTTTTGTGGTCTTACGATTTTAAAATCTAAGGATTCGCCAATGGGTATTTTATATACCTCGAAAGCCCCCACGGAAATGAGGCCCGGGTCGCCCATGTGCATTCCCTGAGTGCAACTATTATTAGTATTTTTCAATACATATTTCAATGTATCAGTTCAATATTAAGTGTACTTTTTGAACATTGAAATATTTCATTTTAAGTTTTTTAAAAGCATGGTACAGATTCAAACAATGAAAAATATTTCAATGATGTATGAAAGTAACAAATATTCACATTTTACTAATATGGATTTAAATATTACAGCTTGTTACTAATTGAAATGTTTCATAAAGTTGCTACCTTATATTCAGCTTTTGTAGCGTTTTGGAGAATGTCGTTTAGGCTGCGTCGGGATATATAAGATTACTGGAAGTGAACATTTTTTTAAAAATTATTTATTTATTTTCCAGAGTCGCGCACCTATATCAGCCAAATTAGTCGCAAATATGTTATCAGTTGCTGGAGCAGATCACATTATTACGATGGATTTACATGCATCTCAGATTCAGGTGAACTTTATAAGTTAACATTTTGTAATAGGTAATTAAAAAAAAAATTTTTAGGGTTTTTTTGATATTCCTGTGGATAATTTGTATGCTGAACCTGCAGTCTTGAAATGGATTAAAGAAAATATTCCTGAATGGAGGAATTCAATAATTGTATCCCCAGATGCGGGTGGAGCAAAAAGGTAAATTTATTTCCGAAGATCATAAGCGTAATTGTAGCTAGTACGAAAAGTATAATGGCTTTAGGCAATTCTGAAATACCCTAGATGTAGAGCGGCGCACTTTTAAGACAGAAGAAAGGTTTGTTAAGTATTCGTGTAACAAATTTGCACAAACAGTTTACCCATCGTAAAAACAGCATGTAAAAAATCAGTAAAATTTCAAAATCGTGTAAAATTACCCTTCAAATAATTAAATATAATTCGTATTAATAACTAAACTTCATATGTAAACATTCAGTAAACAAAATCAATATTTGTGTACAAAAATCATTGAGCCTTATATAGCACAACTAAGAAACTGTTGGCCGATTTTATTCATCTACGAAATTGACCTTACAATTTTAACGAATTTTTTTTTTGATCCAAAGTTCAATCCTCTAGCTAGAAGCGTTCTCTAGTTATCGTCTGGACGGACAGACAGACATGCATAAAACGGTTTCTTTTCACATCCCAATCATGAATATTTAATAATTTTTTTCTGTGAACATTATTTCTTGGCGTTGCAAAGTTTTGCTCAAAATGTATGCACTCTACGTCTAGGCTATAAAAATGTAAGTACATTATGATACATACATAAGCTCAATTCCATTATGAAAATGCAAAATATTATTACTCGATAAACGAAAAATTCAAATATTTAATTTTCTTCGTTAGGGTGACGTCTATCGCGGACAGATTGAACGTTGAATTTGCTTTGATCCATAAAGAACGAAAAAAAGCTAACGAAGTTGCTTCAATGGTTCTTGTAGGTGATGTAAAGGATCGTATTGCCATCTTAGTTGATGATATGGCTGATACCTGTGGCACCATATGTCATGCTGCTGACAAACTAGTAGAAGCTGGCGCTACAAAAGTTTTTATTTGAAATTAAAGTAAAGTACATAATTAAAGGAATATTATTTAGGTGTATGCAATATTAACGCATGGCATATTTTCCGGACCGGCTATTTCTCGAATAAATAATGCTTGCTTTGAAGCAGTCGTAGTCACAAATACTATACCGCAGGATGGCCATATGCGTGATTGTCCTAAAATCCAGGTCACTTGATAAGTTTATCTAAATAAATTACTAAAAATTATTTTTCTTGATAGTGCATCGATGTATCAATGATGTTTGCCGAAGCTGTACGAAGGACACATAATGGTGAAAGTGTCTCATATTTATTTTCTAATGTTCCATATTAATTCTTCCTACATTTTACAATTGTAGTTTGAAGTACAATTTTTATAAAAACAATGAAAATTTAAGCTGTCAAATCTGTATTTTATTGATTTCAAAATAGGCGATATTATATATCACTAAAAACAATTAATATTGTAGAACTACTGTGAAAGAAAATAAAAATACTAAAAATACTGATTCTATTTACGAAACAAAAATGTTCATTCGACGTATATGTGTAGACCAGGGATGGACAAACCAGCTTTTAGAGCTTTGAAGTTTGAATATGTACACAAGCATTGCGCAAGGCGAGAGAGCTTCATTCGGCCACCGGCCCTCATGCGAGCAGGACTATGTTTCGTTGCGCTTTGCTTTCAGGTACACTGTAAATTTGAAGTCATTTTGCCATGTGGCTCAATTTTTCTTAACAGCAAAGTTGTAAACTTTTTTGCACCGCAAAAAGCAGATTCAAAAATTCGCGCCAAATATTTTGCGCCCAATATGTGAACATCATCGTTCCGTTTCATATCCTTCTCTAGCAAACGTCATTCTATTGCTGTTTAATTTTACTGGCATTAACTTACACAACAACAAGTCAAATCGTGTACATACGAGAGGTGTCGCTTCTTAGGTTAGATATTCTTTGCCCTGGTGTAGACTAGTATGGTGGGGATGATACGCGAAAAAAACCACTTTGATAGTTTTGGTTAATGCCTTGTAACTCGGCACAGTTTCAAGGGACTATAAAAAAAATTTAACTCGAAGTGATCAAAAGTTTTCTCGATGGAGTCCGTTATCTGGCCCGTTATTTTCCGAAATGGCTGCCAAGCTTAGAAAATTGGCAATAGGTCGTACAGTGGCGCGCTAGGTCAAGGTGGCATATCGGTTCCTGCTATTTCGACCATTGCGAGTCGACTGATATCACTGACTCGACACGACTAATATTTAAGTCAAATTATCAAAAGTCAAGTATGTATATCAAAATTATATGAAGGTTTTTTGAAGTTCAAAAATAGAGTTTATTGAGAACGGTTTTCGAACTGTCCGTAGAACCATTATGTAGTAAAACACAAAAATTCGACCGTAAAATGGAAGATAATAATTAATAAAACAAAATCCCTTCACTCCAATACTTTTATTTATTCATTCGGATCATTTCTCCAATAATAATCTAAATATTTTATTTTAAATTGATCACGCCCGCCTACTCCAAAACTTACTTCCGATCGCGATCACGATCTACTAAAAGTAAAGCAAAGAATATTTAAATTCTAAAATCTAAACCAAAGCATATCTACAATTGTAGATAATACACCATTTCAATAACATTGTGGGTAAAAGCTCAGCCGCTATGCTTACACAAGATATAAAAATGTGGTCGAAATTTGTAATTGTTCGCTCTGTGACAAAAAACTCTAATTAGATGCATTATTGGCTGTTAACGGCTATAACACCCCTGTTTAGCAGAAAATCAGAATTTTGCGAATATCTCAAAAACCATGCGACTTTGGACTAAAGCATATATGGCTCAAAATATTCACAATGACCCCCCCCCCCCCCCCCCCTATCAATATGCAAAATATCTGCAACCCCCCTCAAAACACCCTGTAACACGCTAGCGGCCGTATTTTTGAAGATATTGGAACCAAATTTTAATATGTTATTTCTGGGGTTAATAGCTCGGTTTAGTTCGTTAATGAGCAAAATCGGCCCATGGCGGTGGCCGGGGGAGGGGGTTGAAATTTTGATAAAATTATATCTCTGGCCCTATGAAGTTTAGAGAGAGACTTTATTTGCAGAGTACTCTCCATGAGGTTAACGGTGACACCGCCGAATTAGGTGTCGGTGGGGTACGAATGGGGATGGGGGTGGAAATTCGAACTTTTCTAAACCACGTCTTGTGGGGTATCGTTGAAAAGTTCTCGATGAGTAGTTTATAAATCCATAACTAGTTTCTCGATTTTAAAATAAATGATTCCAATAAACGCAATCAAAATACTTCGAAATCTCCCTCAGCCTGCAGGCCTGCCTAAAGGGATTTTTTAATTCATCTTTTGTTTGTTTCAGTATTTTTTTTTGTTGTCCATTTAAAGTTCCTAAATTTTTTTAGCATTATTGCACTGAATTGCAATCACCAGCTATAAGTGTTCTCAAGTTATCGGCTGCACAGACAGACAACATACTGTAAATCTAAAAAAAAAACTTTTAAACAAAAATTTTTAGTTTTAATAACTAATCTTCTAAACTAATGTATGTAACTAATCTTGCATCAGCGCGCCTTTAATAGTGCCCATACACTTACCGACCGCGAACTGCCGTCCAAGACTAACCGCCGCCGGGCCGTGGTGGACGTAACCAAATACAAGGGTGAAATGTACTGCGCACTGTGGACGGCCAAGTTTTTAAAATGATTTGATATTTCTGGCGGGCACTCCGTCAGTCAGAAATAATACGTTGAGATATTTTTTTCCAATTTGAACAACTGTATCTCGAGTAATATTGGGTCACAAAATACGTTTGACCAGTGAAATTTGAAGTAAATTTAATACTCTACAACTTTCTAATATAAATGGTACGTAAAAATCGCTTAGTTTAGGAGCTATAAGCGAAAAACTGAAAAATTCCATGTCGCGGTTTTTGCCTCCTCACCCCCCCCCCCCCCCCCCCCCCCCCCCTTATTTGCCATCAAAATGAATTTTTGAGCTCATAAATGGTTTTGTCGTACTCGAAAACATGAGATTGCCCCGGTACACAGTGGTCCGAAATCGAAAAAAGGTGATCGAAACTCCTGGCACAAACAGCAACGGATTTTTGAATGCCGTTCGCATATTTTTGGCAAAAGAAATTAAACTTTATGGTTTTTTTTAGATGTTTCACGCTTCTATAAAGGTACTTGAGAACTTCAAATTTTGGAAAACGTGCATTTTTCAAAAAATCACTGCAGTTGCAAATAATGTTGTATTTTAATGATTTATATCTCATTTTAAAGTAAAAGGTCTATACTTTTAGAAAAAAATACAAAGAAAAGTATATTGGATAAAATGAACGAAAACGCCTCCTAGCCTGAAATATAGCTGACCGCTCAGTACCTGCAGTTAGAGTTTTTCCGATGATGCCAAGAATTGCAGATATTAGCAGCTGAATCTTTCTCGCTCGACAAAAAAAATTCTGTCTATTTTCGATGGTAATTAGCTGAGAAACTGGTCTTACAAAAAACGGAAAAAATCGTGTAACAGTGTACGACTAACTTCATTTTCATTATATGAAATTTTGAACTTCTTAAATAAGGGTATGCTCGCTTTCTACTGAGTTTTTTATTATCACATATGTTATTTTGAAGCTTTAGAAACCAAGTTCGACTAAGTATAGGGCCCATTTCACACTTTTATAAAATGGACTTTCGATCACCTTTTTTCGATTTCGGACCACTGTGCGGTAGTCCAAAAAACGTAAGAAACACTTGAATTTCAAAATTCGGCGACATATTGGCCGCCATCTTGAATATCGCACTTCCGGTTCAGATTTTCATCGGGCAACTGGCAAATTTAGATTCAGCGGGGTCGAATAAGGTGAAAAAAGTCGGCTGCCCAATTGTCACCCAAAATGCATCTAGAACTCTATTGGTGGTGTTTTTCTGAAAACGTGCCTAGTCTATTTTCCCTCTGTTGGACTGTGGTACTAGATTTAAGGTAAAATCCTGAACATTCCTCATATAATTACTTTAATCATTCAAAAAATTGGATTTTATTTATGAATTTTTTGAATTTGTTGTACATGTGCACTTATTATTACTTACAGTTCGCACGATTTTATTACTTAATGAATTATTTAAAAACAAACTTAAGGACTAGCTTAGCAAATTTATAAATTTAAATTCATACTGATGCAGAATCACCTCAGGAATTTTATTTTTTAAATCAGAAATAGAAATATTTGCAATTTCTGCAAATGTTTGAATATAATGAATGCTAGTTATGATGTCTTCTCCGAATTCTTCTTTATTGCTACAAGCAAAAATTAAATGTAAGCAGGAAAAATTAATCATATTATGTAACAACCTTTTATTATGCTGAACCCACGAATTAATGTACTGCGCCATGTATTCCAAATAAAGAATTATGTACTGATTATTAAATTGCTTTAAGACAGTGAATATCCCAAAAATCATAGCAATGCCATCTATATGATCGTTGAACTTTTTTGTTAATAAGCAGTTTACGTTTCTCAGGAATTGAAGTCTATGGATGTGAGATATTGTAAAAAGCAACATAAACAGTGGCACATAATGCAAATCTCTTGTAATTATGACTTTTTGTTGTAGAGGACTATATAAGCCCGTAAACTGAAAGTAGTCGTTAAGATGAAACAGTGTTGAGTTCCTAAGGGTTGATGTAACTGATTTAGTTTGGCTTGCTTTAAACTCATTGAAAAGTGCTCTGAAATTAGAATAACTTCAATGATACTTATTATAATATATATAGTATAAATACCTGTTCAAAGTACAAAGGCTAGACTCCAGGCCTTTAGATTTTAATTTTGAACTACTGTTAAGTTCGTATTGAATTTGCCTTCGTAATATTTGTTTTTGTCCAGTTTCTAAAATCCATTCAAAAAACTTCGGCCAAACTTTTATCCATTGTGTGGTATAACTTAGGTAAAACTTATTTGGGTTGTCTATAATACCTTTTTCTTTCAGTTTGTTTGTGAGGGTAATTAAAATTTCCTGCCACATTTTATTTGTAGTAACATTCTTCTGTAACTTTTTAATATTTTTTCTCAAATCTTTTATCAACATATATGTAAACAGTTTGTCTAAGCCAACTAAAACGGCAGGTCCAATAGCATCTCTTATATTTGTAAATATGCGGAAGTTCAGTATTTCTTTGTGCGTTCTTTTTTCATACCACGCCCCTTTGAGCTCTAAATATGTAGACGTTTTATAATCCGTCTTAATAAGGATTTCTGTAGCTAATCGTCCTATGAAGTTGTGTGATGTAGAATGTGTACTTGTTGATGGAAAGGTTGGTATCGAAATAGTACTGCTTTGATAGAGTGATTGCCAATCTTGTATTTTATTCCGTACGTAAGTATTGCATTCTTGCTCAACGTTGTAGTTTATAATTCTTGATAGCTAAAAATACAAATTTCATTTAAATAATTGTAATCTAGTAATGCTATAAGGAATAGGTTCCAATGGCGGATCTAGGAAGGGGTATAGGGGGCATGTGCCCAACTGCCCACCCCAAAACGTTTTTTGATACTGTAATTATTCATTAATTTTATTTCTAGGCTACATCTTAGAAAAAAAACAAGTTTTTGAGAAGAAAGAAAGCTGAAATTCTCGTCAATTAATGCATAAAACGGTGTTTTCACAGACTAAATTTTCAAAATTTTGTAGGTCTCTCGATAGTGCCCCAAAATCCTGGATCCGCCCCTGATAGGTTCAGGTTTTGTTTTTAACGGTAAACATCATTGCTAATGGGGGATGAACCAGAACCAGATGTTCACGAAAGATTACAAAAACAGAACGCGCCTTATATCGTTTAACCAAAGACCATAGACAAACTTAACACACTAGATGTCCAGTCGTATGTAAAATTTTGCTCCCAAGAAAATCAGAAAAATATTTCTGAAATAAAGCTCGAAGTGCCGAAATACAGCTCTTTTGCTCTTGTTAATAATAATACCTATATATTTTCAATAAGACATCTATTGTAAAAAATGTTTTCCAACAAGCAGCAAAAAATTTAAATAAGAATTTTATTAAAACTAATAATATTGTTAATATGTATATTATTAGAATTTCACTGAAGAAGAATCAAACAAGATTCGAAACGTCTGAATATTCAGAATAAATAATCAAAAAAACAAGACTATCGGCTAAACTGTATTTATTATAAACAAGATACTAAAATTAGGACATTCAAATTTCCCCTAACTAACAAGAAGTTAAATGAAATCTGGGCACAAAATTGCAATATTTCTGCGGAAGCTACTAGGGGAAAATTTGTTTGCGAAAATCACTTTGAAAACGATTGTTTCGGTGTTAAAAAATTGGAATCTGGCTCCGTACCTACTCTTTTATTGGAAAATACAACTCGTCCTCTTACATCTATTCGAAAAAAAAACATGTTTAAGAAAATGTGCTTTAGAAAGTTGTAAAAATACTAATAGGAGTTCAGAATGATGCGCTCTCGACTTGAAAGCTGCTCGTGTACATATTCAAAGCTCTAAAAGCTGGAGTGCCCATGGGCATAGGCCTGCCCATCTCTGATCTAAACCATCCAGGACGCCACCAAAACGCATACACAAAAATTCATTCAAATCGGTCCAGCCGTTTAGGAGGAGTTCAGTGACATACACACGTACAGTAGAATTATATATATAAAGAAGATTATATGTATATCATTATTAAAACCAATGAATGTACCTATAAGTTCTTAAACAATAAAAGTGTATGATTCTCTCATGTATTTGTGTTTTATTTCTATGTCGTAAATTTTGCGAATGTTTAGTAACAACGGCACCCGTGGGATAGTTTAGTAATCTAGGGTGAAATTCCTTTAAGTGAAAAAATTACGTTTCTTTTTCGTAATGAATACCGTCGCTGCGATCGCACTAAAGTCATGCGCTAAAGTGTGCAGACTTAGCATAAGGAAAATGTCCTGACGCGTGAAAATAAGGAAGCATCTCTTTAACGCAGTTTAAATGAGCTTTCCAATCCCCGCATACGTTCAGCTCTTATAAACTCCTTTACAATCGAAACAATATTAAAATATTGCACTTGCACCCATAGCTTTGCAGTAGGTCCTCGTTCTTCATATTCCATTAGTTTTTGATTAAACTAATAAAGTAATGCTCCTGATATTTCATCATCATTTTCAATGTCATTATATGAAATAGTGTTATCTAATATGTTTTCAACATTAATGGTAAGATTTGCATCCATGATGTCATCAATATCAAGTTCTTTTGATATTATTATTGCTAAAGCAAGCTGAAGTAATGTATGAGCTCGAACAGCCAATTAGGATCACAATAGATCGTGGAATAGGTCTACCGGGGACACCGCGTTAAAAAAAAAACCAAGTACACTACCTCATAGATGGCGTGGAAACGTGTGGATATTATGAATAATGCACCTTTTTCAACTTTTGAATCATAATATCTCAGAAACGGTGACTCTTAGGAAAAAAAGTATAAAGACAATTTTTATAGATAATACTACAACTACATCTGCATCTATAATTTAAGTCATCTATTTTTATGATAAAACATACCGTTTGGCTGAAAAGCACAAAAAACCCATATCTGCAACCTTGACCTTGAATAACTTTTTTTGCAAATGGCGGATCGATGGGGACTTTTCACATTTTACTTATAATGGTGTTCCGACCATTCGTACAAATTTTCAGCTCTATGCGAATTAATGTAACCTTGCATGTCTAACTTGACCGGACTACTAGTGAAACACCCTGTATATAAACTTTCGAACGGGGGAGGTTTTGTACTCAGGGTGGCATGAAACGAAAAACTATGACAGAATAAATAAAAAAAACTAACAGAAGTTATAACATGGTACCGATCTCAATAGGTAGATTTTTCTTCGAAATATACCTAAAAACGCACCTTAAGTTAAAAGAAAAGAAAACTTTTCCCGTAATGACTAAAATTTGAAAAAAAAACTGTAAATCGTAATTATTATTATTTTAAGATATGTTTAATTTTTGACGTTAAACATATTTAAATTCGGTCTGCACGATTTATAGGGGGTCACTTGTAAAAACCAAATGCATAATAATAGTCCCTAAATATATTACGTTTTTTAATTCGTCGTCTGTGAGTCGAATGATTAGTTACAGACTAACACCAAAATAAGTTTAGTTATCTAGGGTTAAAATACACTTAATACATAATATGATATAATACATATTATATGTACAACGTTTATGTGATAATGAGCCTTTTGTAAAAGTATTCAGTAATTTGAAAACAAAAATATATGTAAAATAATAAAACAATTAACTCACCTCTTCTTGTAGAATTTTTAACCCATGCACATTCAAATAGTCTTGAATATATTCGAAAGATCGTTTATATCCATCAATGGTCCTTCCGAGCGCATGAAGCCTGCTTTCCAGTTCATTTTGCTTTCCTTTAGAACTAAAAATAAGGCCTTCGTGCAAAGCTTTTGACAAATTATTTACAAGTTCTTTTCGAATCCCATCTTCTAGCAATTTTTTTGGATCTAGTTCAAAAACTCCTACCAACGTCTTTTTCATCATTAAAATACCTTCCGTAAACACCGAAATAGAGTAAGTTAGTTTAGCCACTGTATATCTTCCTGTTAGTTGTGCATGTTCCTTAAGTTTATCCTTGTCTAATCTTATTGGAACTTCTTTTATAATTTCAGTTTGAAGTTTGATTATTTGCGCTAGTATTATAAACATCGTTTCTGGTATAATTTGTACAACTTTTCTTACGTAATTAGCTAATTCATTAGAGTAGTACTGTGAAACAGAAATCAAATCTTCACTATGAGATTGATTAATCCGTAACAACGGTATTTCGAGAGCACTCGCTAATTTTAAGAAAGTTGCGCGCAATTTAATTACAAGAGATGGTTGTTGTTTTATACTTTCTTGCATAAGTTTAGTGTAATTAGTGTCAATAGAAATCCATGCATAACTTAGATCACTAATAAGTTGAATGTTAATGAGGACATTTTCATTAATTTTGATAATTTGTATCATACTGCACAAAAAATTATTGGTATCTGACATATATTGCTTTATCTGTAGATTAGACTCCAGGTTATGGAATTCTTGTACCTCCTTCAAAGCTTGAATAAGTTGAATAATTTTTCTACCAGATATTTCCGAATTGTTGTGACACAAATTCTGAACTTCTTGTGATATTTCATTAAACCACAATGTTAAATTTTCATTCTTTTCAATCTTCCATAATGGTCTAGTTCCGGAAAACGCTACACTCAATTCATTTATGCGCTCAACTGTTTCCTTTTTGTAATTTTCGAATCGAATAGTTTTTTCTTCGATAAGTTTCCTCAAGCTGGCTTTGACCTTCAGTTCTAACTGACTCGCATTCAAAAGTAATAGAAAAATTGATTCAGTTTTGAAACAAGTTTCAAAAATAATTTGATCTATAATTTGCTTGGTTTTTTTGGAACCGGAAATCTCCATAACTGATGAGCTTGTGTGCAAAAAATACCACCGAATCGTCACATTACACTCTGTTATTAAATTGATAATTTTACTCACATTTTGAAGAAGAAAACTTTCATTTAGGAAACCGGTTTTTAGAATCTCATCTGTTTTTGCCAACAAATTGGTGCACTTTTCTTTATATGCAGTACAAAGTAATTTTAAAGCAGTATTACCAACCACATTACTCAACGAAAATTTGGCCGCTTTGTAATGCTCCCAAGCATCTAATAAATTTATTGTGATGCCCATGTAAACAGAAACTACCCAATTGTCTGGAAAAAACTTATCCACAATCTCCCTCATATGCGATGCTTCATTCTTTAAAATATCCGAAGAAAAATATAGACAGACAAACAACATTGCAGCTTGATTTGAAAGAGCTGTTGATCTATGGCCTGGATTTGGGTATACAGATATCTGATTATAAATATCATCTGATCGTAGGCAACCAATAATTTTTTTGACAAAATGTTGATCAAAAGTAACGCGACTGAAAATTAATGTTTGAGTTACCAATAATACGTAGATTGAAATTTCCATACCTAAAAAGATTTTCAGGATAACCGGCTACTTTTTTCGAGTTTGAAACATTTAAATAACCAGTAGAACGCAATAACATGCACACGTCGTCAATATGACTTTCACCATGTGATTTATCGGCACTATACCTATAATAACATATTATAAGTCTTTCGCGAATCGTTCCTGGAATATATAGATCCAATACGAGAAGCATCACTCCAAAAAGATATAACGCCTCACACTGTTGCAATATAGTAATTTTATTAGGGAAAATACACCAAAACTATTTTTTTGAAGTATTACCAATAGTTGTTTTCCTTCTTCGTCCTGCAAAACCGACTCCAATGTTTGTTGAATAAAGCGACCTTCGTTCAATTCTTGTACAAAGTTCTTTAAACTTATGGCATACTGATAAGTACTATCAAAAGCCAAATAAAATCTGGTAAGAATTTCAATGTAGTTATCTCGAAATTGCTCGTCTAGATCTTGAAGTTCCTAGAACAGTATTTAATTTATAACGGTACTTTCTGTTTATTGTTGTCAATACTCACAGCATTACTTTCAATTTTTTTTTCATGCGCTTCAGCAATTTTGAAATATTTAAAATCCATGAGAATTTCTCCCCACTTCATTCGATCTGCTTTAGTTTCAAGACTAAAAATATAATACGTATAGTGTATCAGTATACGATACAGGTTTCTATGAAAATTGCAGCAAATCTGTATTAATATCCGTGTATAAAATTATTTACGCACAAAAGTGAGTTAAAGGTGAGATCAATTTCACGCAAAGATTGCAGGTTTCAAAATCAGAAGCACAAAAATAGACTCAACTAAAAATACTATGTAGATGAATGAATTATAGTAAAAAAAATTGTTTTTACGGGTTGGTTTTTTTGGATTTAAAAGATTCAATATTATATGGTAACACCAAGAAGGTGTTGCCCGATTTTGCTCATCTTCGGACTTGACCTAACAATTTAAACGAATGATTATTGTAGGTACCGAATTTCGATCCTCTAGCTAAAAAGGTGCTCGAGTTATCGTCTGGACAGGCAACAAACAGACAGACGGACATGCATAAAACGGTTTCTCTTCACTTCCCAATCATAAATAAATAATTTTCTTATATCTTTATCCCTATTAGTTTCTTTTTATAGATACTTTAAATGTGAGTAAAACAGGCGTTTTTACAAGCTTTTTTTACAAGCTTTATATATGTTTCACTACGACTTTGTACGGGGAGAATCTGGCAAATGAATTTTGACCCACTTCTAATCGTCCGATTAATTTGTAATTTGACAAGTGGGTACATTCCTAATGACAATAGATGTTTCTGAATTTTGTTTTTGTTTCATTATCCAAATTTTCGTAGTTATCGTAGGATTTTGGTTAAGCACAGTTTTGCATATGCTTAGGCGTTTTCGGCAGCTAATTTTCAACTAAATCAATCATAGGTAAAATATCGTGATACATATAGGTGTTTCGGCGGAAATTTCATTTTCTGCACACACTTCCTTTTTCGAGAAAATTTGTCCTTAATGCCGGGTCCACATTGCACAAATCAAATGCAAACAAATTTGCATTTGTATAGAATGATTGCTTGAATGATTGTTCATATTTGTCTCGGTTTTTTTGTATGTGAATTTGAGTCCAAATTTGAATGAATACGACAAATCAATGACAAATCAATTTGCACAGTTTGGACGCTATCACAACCTTTTTAAAAACAAATTTGCAGTAAGCGATGAAGAGTTTGGACGTTCGCAAAAATTCGACAAAGCGATATTTGTGATTGATTTCCAAAGAAAAGGAAAATGGAAGAGAAATCTGTAATTACAGTTGCTGCTGGATTTATTTTATTGTGTAAATTAGTTCAGAAAAAAATGAACAGGAGAATATGGATAAAAACTTTATTCAAAAATCGCATTTTGCACAGCTCCGAAGTTCTATTTCGTGATCTCCGGGATGACGGAGAAGTTCCATTTCGCCATTTTTCTCGAATGTCTACTAAGGACTTCAGGAATTCGTTGAATATTTTTGTGGACCAGGAGCGGTAGAGTGGTAAAATTTGTACTCATGAACCTAATACCAGTTTTAATACCTAAGCTGCTCCTATTTCCTCCAACAATCCTTTTTAAAGTGGGGTTTTTATAATTTGAAAGAGTTCGATCCCACAAAATTAGCCTGTTCTTGTATTCCGCTATTAATTGGAAAACAGATTCGGCGGTCCATTCCATTGTTACTAATAAAAAATAAAGAATAAAAAAAATTCTAAAACACGACTGCCTATACAAAAATTGAACTAAAAAGTTTAAAACAAGTTATTTTAGATAGAGCGAACAAGATGTCGGAGAAATGCTTCACTTGACATCGGTTAATTCGACGCATTATTAGTCCAGAGGAGAAAAGGATATACTTAACGCAACTACGTGGGTACAAACACTTTTCGCAATTTGTTTTGCTGTTATGAATTTTTACTGCTGTCGGGGGACAGTTTGACCAAATTTTAATAGTTTTAAATAGTTTTTATAGTCCCCCGGCTATAGTTTTTGAAGTCAAATTTGCAACACATTTGTTACATCCGTTTGCATGTTACTACTTGCAAGAGGGATCTGTAGAACATCAACCACTTAATTTTGTGGTAATATCTGCCTGTCGAGATCACGTGACCGCCACAATACATGAGTTTCAGATCCGACTGATACATTTCCTTAAAACGATCATTCCAGAACTGGTCACATTAATTTCAGAAAGCATCAATTGTAATTCAGATTAGTCAAGTTTTTTTCAGAAATCATCAATTGTAATTCAGATTAGTCAAATTATTTTCAGATATTGTCAGTTGTAATTCAGATTAGTCAAGTTATTTTCAGAAATCATCAATTATAATTCAGAAATTATCAAATGTAATTCAGAAATTATCAAATGTAATTCAGAACTAGTACTTACGAGAAGGATATGGAATAAATAAAGCACATACAAGATTATACCACATGTATATATACAAATTTTCAATTCTTATTTGAAAAACAGTCGACTTTGCGGATAAGGTTCGCGAAAAAACCATATATCTTCCGTCCTGTACGTTTGCGGAAAAAGTGGTATGAGTAAAAATAAAAGCTAAGAATATGTTAAATAAAACTCAATAAAAACCAAGTTGATCGAATAAGCCGTTATAATTTTATATCAGAAAATATAAGATTTTAAAAAAAACGGTTTTTCGAAACTTTAGGCTTGATGAGGCAGGTCTTACCGTTATTCGATTGAGCTAAAACTTTGGCAATTTTGTTTTTATAGTAATTGGCAAGTTTTGAGGGGTTCCCAGCAAAGAAATTCAGAAAAAAAATTTCCCATATATCTTGTAACCACCCTAGTGTACAGTGTACACTGTACAGGCTTGTCTCTGAAAAAAAAACTGTTACAGACGGAGTATTACCGCATCACTATAGCAGGATCAATAGAAAAAGTTTTCGTTTTAAGTAGGCTCTCTTGAAATTATTATAAAAATGCAATAAATTACTGCAACATAACATATTGAAAAAATAATAAATAATGGAGTTAAAGGATAATTGCGCGATATGCAGAATTCCAATGACGAGAAATTTGGTGAAGAGATTACTTCCATGTAAACATTTGCTACATTCGAAGTGTTTGGAACCCATGCAAATCAATGGAGAACAATTTAACTGTCCCATTTGTAGAACATTGGTGGAGGCAAATGAAGTAATCCAAAGAAAAAAATATAAAAAAAATAGTAATGAAGACCGAGAAAGAATTGTGGCTTGCGCAAACCGAGGAGAAGATTGGGTTACATTAGCCACCTCTCTAGGAATAAATTATAAAACTGCCTTTCACTGGATGCAATCTGGTCGAGAAAATATGCTGCCTAAGGGAGGTTTTAAGGCAAAGATATTAAATGAGCAGGAAATTGATGTAATGATTGAATGGGTGGAAGAAAATGTGTCAATCACATTGAAACAAATTGCAAGTAAAGTAAGAAGTCAATTTAATAAAGAAATATGCACTTCCACGGTAGGAAACTACTTAGAAGGTAGACTTTTTACATTAAAAAGCGTTCATAATCAAACAATAGCTATGAACACCGAGGATAATAAAAGAAAGCGGGCGGAATATGTTAGGCAATTAAACTGTTACATACAAATGGGAAAACAAATTGTGTGGATTGACGAAACAAATTTTAATTTATTTTGTCGACGTACCCGAGGACGTTCCAAAACTGGCTCAAGAGCGACACAACTTCTTCCTGCTGCAAGAGGACGGAATGTTCATTTAATTAAATTTAATTAATTTAATTAAAGCAATATCTGCTGCAGGGGTAATATCAATGACTCGGCGCAGAGGGTCCTTTAAGAGTGAAACGGCCAATGAGTGGGTAAGAAGTGTTTTGAATACCTGGCAGGAACTTGGCAATCAATTGTCAGATTTGGTACTTGTGTGTGACAATGCTCCTTGCCATGCAAGATTAGAACGCGCTGTCAGCGAATTTAATTATGAAGGTACAGGTACAGCAACTCTGCTCCGGCTGGGACCGTATTCACCAATGTTAAATCCTGTGGAAACAATTTGGTCGAAGATAAAAATATATGTGAAAACCCACCTAGGAGTTCCGAATGTTCATGGCCCTGCTTTGATAGAGCAAAGGTTAGTATATTTGGAAAATGTAATAGACCGGGCGAAAGAAACCATAGTTGGAGGTGACTGTGCTCGTGCTGCTCAGCATTCAACTTCACATCATGGTGCTGCTTTGGTATTGGAAGATATGCGGGTAGGTGTCTAAATTGTTTTTCGCAAGCAACAATTCATTCTTGTATCTTGTTGTTCTTTGTTCAATGTTCACGTATATAATTAAAAAAATAAAATTAAATAAAAAATTTAAATATACATATATGCAACGTGTTTCATTCATAATGCATTGAATTGTAAAATTAATCCGATTATACATATAAATTATATTTTCTGAATTCCAATTGATAATTTCTGAATTACATTTGACAATTTCTGAATTACATTTGATAATTTCAGAATTATAATTGATGATTTCTGAAAATAACTTGACTAATCTGAATTACAACTGACAATATCTGAAAATAATTTGACTAATCTGAATTATAATTGATCATTTCTGAAAAAAACTTGACTAATCTGAATTACAATTGATGCTTTCTGAATTACACTTGGAAAAGGTGTAGTCTCCAACGAACATCATTTTTACCTGCAAGTTCCTGAAAATTCCTCTTTCTGTTGGTGGGGATAAGATTACTGAAAGTACGCGAACAGCTTCCTGCAATATTTTCTTAAACAACAGTCACCCAAAACCAGATAAATAACGTATAATATACCTTCCAAAATTAAAAATGGTCTACAATATACTTTAAAAGGATGAAACAACTTGTCTGTTTTAACCCCCAACCCACCCTGTACAACTACTGTTTCGCCATGCGCTTGGCATAGCGCGCGCGACCAAACAACAAGGAAATTGCAAAAATTAATTTCTCCGTTATTTAAAAAAACACATCGATCAAACTTCACCACAATATGCACAAGGATCCAACGCATTATCTATAAAATTTTGAGCGAAATCAAGGTGGAGTGTTTTGAGCTATTCGAATCTGAAATGGTACATTTTGCATACTTTGTACAAAAATACATAAAATCGTTCAACCCAAAATTAAGTTTTGTTCCTTGGTCCTTTCACTTCAAAGTGCCGTTTTCACGCTTCCTTCAAAACTGACGGAGATATAGACATTTATTAAGCTATGCAAGATCTTACAATGCGGGATTTCAAGACACTCTTCTAACTTCTTTGAAAATGATTTTTTCGCCAAAATATTCTACAGTTGGGCTTCTATGATCAAAACTAACATGCAAACAAAAATTGAATAAAATTTGTCCAACAAAATATGCAAATGCAAATACATTAATTATTTGATCAAAAGTTGGAGTTAATCATTAAGGGTCATGAAAAAACTAAATACTTTTTCAAAAATGTGCTCCGCTCTTTCCAAATAAAAATCTTTGTCTTCTCTTTTAAAAAATGTTGATACAGAATTAACAAATAATAGAGAAAATTTGTTTACACGTTTTGGTAAATTTGCCTCCTAAGATATTTCTAGATTTCCTCAAGGCACATTTGTTTCTAAATAGATGCTGAGCATTGGTCTCACGTTCACCCAGTTTCATTTCCCTATTGTAGTTGCAGTAAATACTTTCCGTTTCGTTATTTATATTCATTAATAAGTAGTTCTCATGCATTTTTAAGAAGCAATTTCAAATCTTCATCGAAACAACTCTATTTACTGTAAAATTATCTCGTATAATTATACATACGTCAAAAAATTTATAGATCCTAACGTAAATTTGGATAGAAAAAATAACTTTACCGAAAAACATCCGGTATGTAATCCTTTAATCTGAGAATTTCAGCAATTATTGCATTCCCTCCAGAAACAATGGTCAATATATTTTGACGACAATGATTATTTACTGGCAAAACTTCGATCATTGTTGCTTTAAGGTATCACAGCTTCTATCTAATCAATGAACACAATTGAAGAAATCTGACAGTTTTTTCGGCACAGATGACATTTACTCATGATAAAGGAACATAAAGGTGGGTTTTCATGAAATAAAACTAAAGGCTGGTTTACACAATGCCAGCTGATATGGCAGCAACTGGATTTCATTCGTACCGTATACTGTATAGACGTTCCATGCCAGTTACTGGAGAAGCCAGGAAACCACAGAGGCGCAAGTAGCTGTCAGTGCCACCACTTCAAATATTTTTGTTTTACTGGCGCCCCAAGATTCATGTTTTTACAATAAATTGTGCATTTGTGCCAGTTTTCTTTTTAATTAAAAATGGTAACAATAATAAAGCACATCATCCGGGTGTCATACATTTTTGGTCCAAATGTGAAAGTGCCAGCAATAACAACAGTGCTTTATTCTGATGATAGAACTGCTCCACCTAAGCATTTCTTATTAGGTTACCAAAGCTGTAGCACTGTTGTACATGGTTTAATTTGAGTTCTTAAAGTCTGTATTTTCATACATTCTCAAGATTAAATGAATTTGTTCGCGAAAATCACTAAAAGAATCCTTAAATATTAATCATAATTAAAATATTTTGCTTTTCCGAAAGCCTGAAATACTGTTAATTAATGCAAACGTTGTAAATGTCGAAGAAGAATTAAAGAAGTTATTTTTTAGATGTAGAATGTATTTTAAGATAAGATATTTAAACAGAAATTAGTCTAATGTTGTCAGTAAGCAAAAATTAAGAAAAAAAGAAAAACTGTGACATAAATTTTACTGTTTTATTGTTTCGTCTATATTACATTTTTAATTTGATTATAATATAAAGTTTCAGTTGTTATTAATTGAAAAAAATTATTTTAAATAATTTCTCAGATGAATTGCCGAGGAAAATTCTTTCAGTAACATTTTAAAAGTGCGGCTAAAAATTACGCATTTGAAAATCCGTGCACGTAGTGACGTCACGGCAGCTGTCAAAAAAATCTTTGGCATAAAGCCGGAGGTACACGATACGGAAAACGTCGTATTTATAAGCGATACGCCATATTTCATATCGTGTGACTCGACGATAAGCAATATGGTGTATCGCTTATAAATATCCCAAAAATTTCGGAATATTTTCGGCACATCCAAGGAATTTGCGGGGTATAAATTTCCCGAGTCACACCATACAAAACTTTATGTACACAGTTTTGTGATTACTGCTCTTACGGGCGGGGCGGCGTCGCGGTAATCTGTGAATTGCAAAATACAGGTTGCAAACTCATTTTTGCTTATCGTGTGACTGGATGTCAAAAAGTGACATCCACAAATATATTTCCTTATAAATATGACGTTTTCCGTACACGATACGGAAAACGTCGTATTTATAAGCGATACGCCGTATTTCATATCGTGTGACTCGACGATAAGCAATATGGTGCATCGCTTATAAATATCCCAAAAATTTCGGAATATTTTCGGCACATCCAAGCAATTTGCGGGGTACAAACCCGAGTCACACCATACAAAACTTTAAGAACACAGTTTTGAGATTACTGCTCTTACGGGCGGCACGGCGCGGCGTCGCGGTAATCTGTGAATTGCAAAATACAGGTTCCAAACTCATTTTTGCTTATCGTGTGACTCGATGTGTCAAAAGTGACATCCACAAAGATATTTCCTTATAAATATGACGTTTTCCGTATCGTGTACCTCCGGCTATACCCTTAAGCCCGGTGCAGACGCTCAGTTTTGAACAACGACTTGTCTGCGCAGATCAGATCGTTGCAGACAAATCGTTGCGTGTGGACTGGAAAACTTCGACGATTTGAAGTCTGCGCAGTTGCAACGATATCTGAGCTAAAGAGCATAGATATCCGTGAATCTGTGCAGACTTCCATGAACTTTGAACGCATATCACACAAAACAGAGCAATATACGCAGATATGTCGTTGCCGTGAGGACGCTCTAAAAATCGCAACGATTTCATTCGGTCATAAAACTGCGCAGACAAATCGTTGTTCAAAACTGAGCGTCTGGACCGGGCTTTGGAGTATGAAAATATGGAGGCGCTATAAACATGTAAATCGTACTACGTGTAGTGAAGCCTATTGCTTTCTCGCTCTAGCATAAATTTAACGCCTCATGTGTCATTTTGAGTGTGAAACCTAAACTGTCAAATACAAATTTTCAAAAATATTTGTGAAATACGAGCGAAATATAAGTGAATTTATTGTCAAATAGAAGTAAAAAAGCATAAAATATTTAAATTTTCATTAATTGATTATGTGGTAAATAATATTTTAGTAATAAAGTGCGCTGTTTTGCGTTGTATTTTTGACATATTTTTGATATTTCTCCATATCGCCTTTGCCCCATTGGTGTGGAAACAAAATATTGCCCACGGGGGTTTCTTTATAATTTCTTAGTTGAATCATTTTTTTATCATTTATATATTTATTCGTCATTTTGTTTACCTATGCACAAACACAGCATTAATTGGTGTGGAAATACATTAATTTGTTTTTATTATATTATGTTTCCTTTTATTTAAGCTCTCAATTTTCTTTTACTGACATAGACCGAATGAATATTTTAAAATATTAGATACTAAATCATGGTTTTTCCATATTAATTTTACAAATTTTATTCTGAAATTTTAAATAAATGTATATGAACCCCCTAACTTTATCCAAAAATTTACGCCGCCTTTGTCACTAACGTATACGTGAAAAATACTTCACTTTTTTTGGCTTAAGCCGGAGGTACACGATACGGAAAACGCCATATTTATAAGGAAATATCTTTGTGGATGTCACTTTTGACACATCGAGTCACACGATAAGCAAAAATGAGTTTGCAACCTGTATTTTGCAATTCACAGATTACCGCGACGCCGTGCCGCCCGTAAGAGCAGTAATCTCAAAACTGTGTTCATAAAGTTTTGTATGGTGTGACTCGGGAAATTTGTACCCCGCAAATTGCTTGGATGTGCCGAAAATATTCCGAAATTTTTGGGATATTTATAAGCGATACACCATATTGCTTATCGTCGAGTCACACGATATGAAATACGGCGTATCGCTTATAAATACGACGTTTTCCGTATCGTGTACCTCCGGCTTTATAGCGCCTCCATATTTTCATACTCTAAGGGCATACCTTATGTTCCATTGTGTCATGTAGAGAGCACCGCTCATATACAGATATTGACAAATTCAGTGCTGCCACGTAGGGCCCGATTCTACGTAACAGAATTTTAATAGATCTCTTAATATCTTTTAAAGGTTTTTAAGAGATGATGGTATTCTAGGTAGCAGAAATTTGGTGAATTTAAAAATTAAAAGTTAAGCGATTCACCACAGCTGTCGAAAAAATGTTTGATAAAGTGCACCACACTATAAATCTCGAAAGGGTTTTTTGATAATTAATCCCTCAAGCAAAGTTTAGTTAAATAAAGTTAGGAAACTGAGGAACAAACTACCTCAAATTCCTTGTTTCTAGAAGAGGAAAGGAATACTAAATAATATACCTTCCTTTATTAAGCGTCAATAAGATATCGCAAGTAATGATGAACATTGGAAAGAAAGAGAAATAAGCTGTTTGCTTTTGACAACGTGAATTGAGAGGAATTAGGGTTGCCACATATAGTTTTTTTTCCACTTAAGTACATTTCATCTTTAAAATGATTCCTTCCATAGCCAATGATTTTTGCATGATTGCGTACGTTTTTGTAATTAAACCATGTTATATTAAAATTATTATTTTTTCTTCTAAAATTTTAATATAACGCATGAAGTAATACAATTTTTTTTATTGATTAAAAATATTATTTATTATATATGTATAAATTTGTTTTTATCCTTAATCAGTGTTTCCTAAGGGCAAGCGCGCCCAAATTTAGCGCCAAAATACCTTTATTTATTGTGCGGAAACACTAAATCAAAATCTGTGGGGAAAAATTTACTTACCGTCCTTCATCCATAGGCAACTTAAACATTTTCATGCCACTACAACTCGTCGAATTGCAATCCAATGCAATACATTTATAATATGCTTTTCGTGCCATTTTAAATTAAATCATTTAACTTTTAAAAACAACTCTTGCGCTAAACAAAATTTTCGCATTGGGCTCCACTAATCAATAGCCGTTAAAGTTGAGTATGAAGAAAGTGATTGCCGCTTTGTTTATTAAAGCTAAAAGAAGAAGGAAATATTTCCAGAGCGAAAAGCCTGAGAGAACTCACATTTATTTCCGACTTTGGTTCTTCGCTCAGCTATGTTCGCACGTGCTCCTGAAATATCATAGGATTACAACAAAAACATCAGAATGTTTCGCATCCGAAAATCACCTGATCAGTGCGCGAGATACAAATATTGAGAGCCAAAACCAAGTCGGGAGAATAATTAGCAAAATTTTCGCCTGGCTTTATGCTAGCTATTTCGCTCAATCCTTTACATGCCTGGCTTTAAAAATTTCCGTCCCTCTTTTAAAGAATTTGCTGAGAGGATTCATGTTCCATTTCTTTCATGCGTTGTGTTATTAAAGGGAGGCCAGTCGGAAAACTCTTCTGTTTCCTAACTTTATTTAACTAAACTTTGCCTCAAGTTTCGCATTACTGTACGATGGATTTGGCTTAAAAAAAAAAAATTATTTAGCAAAACATTTACTATCCGTTTTTTTGCCTTACTTAATGTTGTTTCTCTCCTCGATTTCACGCACTCTCAATTATCCATGAAATTATTTTTCCATTTTTTGTTGACACTTGAAAGCGTTTTACAGCAGCGTCTCACTTTAGAGACGTTTAGAGATATGAATTTGACCCTCTTAAGTTAAGAGACGATTGAGGTTAGATTTTTCTTTTAATTTTGTACGCAGAATATAAAATCTGTTAATTAAAACTCACCACTCAAGTTAAGAGATCAGCTGATTCTTGACGTCTCTTAACTGGCTACCTGGAATACCGTTTCTTTTAATTTTGCAATTAAGAGGTTAAGAGCTCTTAACTTTTACCTAGAATCGGGCCCGTACTTAGATTATTAATAAAGGATAGTTTTTGCTTACTTTAACAAAAGGCGGCGTAATTTTTTGGATAAAGTTAGGGGGTTCATATACATTTTATAAAACTCGGTTTTTATTAATAAAATACTTTATTCAGCTCAATTATTTCTATTTTTTATTTCGACCAAACTACAATTACGTCTCGCACGGCGGTTATCAAAAACACGACTTAGTCTCCGGGCCCGATTCTACGTAACAGAATTTTAATAGATCTCTTAATATCTTTTAAAGGTTTTTAAGAGATGATGGTATTCTAGGTAGCAGAAATATGGTGAATTTAAAAATTAAAAGTTAAGAGACTCACCACAGCTGTCGAACAAATTTTTAATAAAGTGCACCTCACTATAAATTTCGAAAGGGTTTTTTGATAATCCCTCAAGTTTCGCATTACTGTACAATTTGGCTTAAAAAAAAATTATTTAGCAAAACATTTACTATCCGTTTTTATTGCCTTTCTTAATGTTGTTTCTCTCTTCGATTTTACACACTCTCAATAATCCATGAAATTATTTCTGGCACAACACTTTCCATTTTTTGTTGACACTTGAAAGCGTTTTACGGCAGCGTCTAACTTTAGAGACGTTTAGAGATATGAATTTGAACCTCTTAAGTTAAGAGACGATTGAGGTTAGATATTTCTTTTAATTTCTAACTTTCGGACCGGCGGAGAATACATAAGGAAGGCATTTTATGCACCTTTGTACAAAAGACTGTATTTTTGAACGCATCTGTGGGAACCAGTAATACCTACGGAGCTTTTCATAACACTTTTTAACTCCTGAATGAGCTAATTGTTTATGAATGATACGCATAATATTCTCTTCGATGTCCTCCGGGATATATAATGTTCGTTGGCCATTATCAAGTACTCTATACACCAGTCCGTCCTTTAATTCAAACCCTTCTTCTTGTCCAGTTTCTAACTTCTCCTTTGTGGCCATTATTCCTGGGTCCCGACTCTGAGCTATTCTTATGCGAACCTCCATATTGTAGGGGAGTTGCGTAGGTACATAGTGGCGCAGAGCCTTTTTTGATATTATAGCAATTGGTAGATTGGTTTTGAATTGTTTTCGTGACAATTTATTCCAATAGCACTTTGCACCTGTGGCTGTGGAAAAAAAGATTGCCTCTTGATCCTTGAATGAATTTTACGAATGTAAATGCCCGAAAAACATTTTCTTTTGAATTTGTTGATTATTTTTGTTCTGTGAAATTATTTGTGAAGGAGATAAAAGGATACCAGATTTGCGTTAATCCCATTTATCAATGAATTTTCAGATTTCTGAATGTTGGCAAGGATATTGTATTTTATAAAATTATAATCGTTCGCTCAATTTTGTAATTTAAGGACATTTTGTAACCTTTTTTTCATAGTTTCTCCGATCATGACCCCTGGACCTCAAAATATATATAACGCATTTCTTAGGGACACGATAGCTGCCGCAATTTTGAAGATATTTGAACCGAATTTTATTATGTTATTTTTAGGGTTAATAGCTCAGTTAAGTTCGTTAATAAACGGTGGAAATTCGAAATTTTTAGAAGCACGTCTTGTGGGGTATCGTTGATGAGTAGTTTCTAAAACAATAACTAGTTTCTCGATTTTCAAAAAAAATTACCCCAAAAAAAGGAAATTAAAAACACTTCGAAATCTACCTCAGCCTGTAGGCCTGCCGAAAAGATTCAGGGTGAACGAATTATATTAGGGAAGCTGTGGCTGTTTCATTTCTAAAAAATTGTTGTGGTCGGCCGTATTGAACATCAAACGTCTGGCCGTCAACCATGATGTGCTCAGTTGATTGAACCCTGGCGACAAGGCCAAGGTCAGCTGAGACACATCAGTGGCAGCACTAGTCGCCTGCACGGACACGCACATGCGCCCAACGCATGCCTTCTAGAGGTTAGCTGAGCACAAATTCGGAAAAACAACGTGCTTCCGGCGAAACTTCTAGAAGGCTGACGCGCATGTGTGAGTGAGAAAAGCCGTGTGGGACGACTGGCGACGGGCACCGGCGCGGCTGACGAGTCAGTTGGGGGAAAGACAATCAGAACGAGCGATCGCGGGACACATAAAGGAAACGAACAAAAGAAAAAAACCGAAAAAAAGGGGAATAAGGTAATAAGAAAACAAACTAGTGAATTTCTGAATTTCGTGGTAAGGTTAAATTACAAATAAGGTCCGCGCCGCTTCGAAATAGTGTGAAAATTTATCACTTTTGCGCGGAAATTCTCGCGTGGAAAAGTTAGTTGCAGCACGCAAACGTCCGTAACTGTGCTATTGTGCCCCAGTGGCGGTCCCAATATTGAACGAGGCGTGAAGAAAAAGAAAAAAAAAAAAACCAGTGAAAAGGCCTTATTCCAAGCGGAAAATACCCGCCGGCCCAGAAAAAGTGCTTTCGAAGTCCGACCCAAAATAAACATACATTTATCGTTTTCTTTTTTTTTGTTGTTTGCATTCGATTTTCTTTTCTTTGCTGTTTTAGTTATAAGTTTATTTAGTGTCAGGAATTTCGTTCCGACAGTGGAACTCACTGTTCTCGAGCGTAACTTTGTATTTGTTTTCAGTTCGAGTAGCTATTCTAGCAAAGCTCCGACAATCTCCCCTTTTTATTCCGTATAGAGTAAGTTTGCTTCAGAAATACGTTGTCAAGATCGTTGTAAGGGGGAGAAAGCCCCGTCTTGCGCTCTATTAATCAAAAAAAAAAAAAAAAAAAAAAAAAAAAGAGGAAAAACAAAATAATAGTCGAAACCCAGAGAAAGAAATGTGGCCACAGTTCTCCCCTCTGCGCACCCAAAAAAATTAAATTGCATTGGTATCTGCTTCTATCACAGAATTGTAGTGCGTGCGCCGGAATTCGGGCCTCCTCACCCCAGAAGTTATTTAGTTATTTAGTTTCCTTTTTGTTGTGTTGACAGGGGATTGGTCGAAGAATTTGTACTAGTGTTGAAAGTTCAAAGTAAAGGAAAAAAACATAAGATGAGTAAATTTATATCTAAATTTAGGTGAGCGAAATAAAAATGAATTATATGGGTTAAATTTAATCCTCGAGTCTTTCTCTCTCGACACCTCGTTCCCCGTTTGATTTTGTTTCAGCGCATGAGCGCCTAACTTTTTGTTTCAGCGGGTTGACACCAACCAAGGATTCCCTTCCACAAAATGGGCAAGGAGGGAATAGAGGGAGGACAGAGGGCTGCCCAAGGGGATAACTCCATCTAATCCCCCCTCAGCACAGGTAAGTCGTGACATGGCTCCCCCCCGTACTGTCATTTGCCCCTTTTACCCTTCGCGATTTTCGTCGTTTCCCTTCGCGCGAGATTTCGTTGCGCGGGATGAAGCCTGGGGACGGCGAGGGAGTTTTGGCTACCCCCCCACACTACCGCGATGCTAGCCGAACAAGCTCGCGTCTCCCACTGCTGTCTCCGGGGGAAGTATTTTAGCCGGGTACTTCCTGGCAACAGCCGCTTCATCGAGGCTGATTTCTGTCGGATGAATGGATCATCCTGCAGGAATCAGCCTCTGCCTGCATATTTGCAGGCACCAAATTTTTGCTTCGCAACAAAATTCATCAATTTAATTTACTGTATCATAATATTTAATCTATATATGTATATAAAATCCAAAACCCATAAATGGTTGGTGGACGTTAGACAAAAATACCCGGGCAATATGTCTGCTACGGACGAACAAAAAAATCTACTGAATAAAACTCTGGAGGACTTCATTACGAATGCCAATGGCGAACTGACAAAGTGTGAAGAGGAGAATAAAGCGGGCTTGCAACAATCCTACCAGAGGGCTACGGAGTTCTTGTCCGGCCCGTTAACGTCCATTGAGAACGCTTTCAGAAGAGCCGGTTCCTGTATAACATCTAACTTTTTTAATCCATTTAGGTCTTAGGATAATGTCCTGTATACGGGACCTTGTCTTTGGCGGTCCAACGTTGGCCCTGATTGATGAGATTGAGACGAGTGCAAATGAGGATATGGACAAATATGAAATCGCGTACAGAAAGTGTGTGAACGAGACCCTGGAAAATATTGAGGACTCTCGAAGGGAAACAAGTGAAACGATTGAAAATTTGTTTAGCGGATCTACAGATGGTACTGAATAGTCTTAATCTTAAACATTAAATGCAAATTCTTTTTTGCGTTTAACTATTTTTAACCGACTTCAAAAAGGAGGAGCTTATAAGTTCGACCGCGATTTTTTTTTTTAAATGTTTGTTCCAGCATAACTTCCAAACGGTTTACCCGATTTTAATAATTCTTTTTTTTATTTGATTTAAGAAAGCTTCGCGGTGGTACCGTGTTACTAATAAGTTCAACGCGTTTTTTTTTTTTTTTTTTTGTAGCATACCTAATTTCCAAACTTCCAAACAGCTTAACCGATTTGCATATAATTCTTTTTTTATTCGATTCAGGTCCCATTATAACAAAAGTCATACTTCGCCCACCCCGAAGTCATACTCGCCTTCGGATGTTTTTTTATTTATTAAATGAAGATTAAAGAACTGTGATACGCATAATAGGAAAAGATGAGACGAAGGCGACGTTGCACTCTACCCTGAATTGGAAATTTAGATCGCTTCTGCGGGTCCATTGTACTTTAAAGGTTATAAAGAGCGGAATTGATTTTTACAATTTTTTTTATATCATTCCGAAGAACTCCAATTTGATCACAGTTATGCTTCGCTCACTTGTACGCTTGTACGTTGAAAAGAGAAAAAATAAAACTCTTTTTAAAAAAAAATGAACCGACTTCAAAAAAACTTACACTTAAAAAGTATAAAATAATTTTTATTTCTTATATAACAAAAAGCCAAATTTTTGAATTCGGCGCCTATAAGTAATCCACCATATATATACAGAACCTAATATTTACAATTCAAACTAAAAGAAGCTAATCTCTGCTAAATCAAAAGATAACACTTATAACTACAGTAGCTCAAAGCTGTGGTAAGGACCTAATTGACTAAGCTATCATTATATCTTTACCGTTTTCCAAAATTATGCCTATGTGTAATTTGTAGGTTTATTGTAATGGATAAATAAATAAATAAGTTTTTATAAAATTGGTAATAAATTGGCGCCGACTTCAAAAAGTTGGGTTTTTGTTATATAAGAAATAAAAATTATTTTATACTTTTTAAGTGTAAGTTTTTTTGAAGTCGGTTCAATTTTTTTTAAAAAGAGTTTTTTATAATAACGGTTTGTTTAGAAATTATCTTTAAATGGTGTAAAATGTTGACGAAATTTCAATATTGATCCTCGATCCTTAAGGGTCCAGATTCATTTCAATCTACTTATTTTAGAAAGCGTAGGACTGTAGGCAGGGTATTTGCTAGTATAGTAGTATAATATAATAAATTAATAATAATCAAATTTCTTTTTATTATTATTGTTGGAGTTTGGCAGCACCACGGAAGTTAAGGAGTTGTAATCCAGCAGTCTTCTCTCCAAATTAATTGCCGCAGCACAATTATAACCAAATTTTGTTCTCCTTTACTTTGTATAAGTGTCTTCTGCACTCAATTTTGTAATCATTGTACTTTTGCAATAGCTGCACCATCTACAGTTCAGTTTAAATTCTCTCGCTTGAGCCTTCTGCTTAGATATTTCGCCGCTGTGCATTAACTCTTAAATTATAACGTTTTTTATACAATCTCGTGTTTTCTTTTCAAGAAATCCCATAACTTCATCCTTATTATAACAATTATTTTAAAACCTAATCAAAATGTAGGCGCAAAAGATTTTTTGGCAATAAATTAATAAAGAAAATAAAGAAGTAAGAATCGATAGACAACAACAATTTCAATGGGTTCCCCAATGGTTAAAAAGACTAAAAAAGCAAATGCTTTAAAAACCAACAATAATATCATATTTTCTTCAAAAATTTCTTGACAATGAGAATGTTTCCGCCCGGGTTCGAACCGGGGACCTTGTGCGTGTGAAGCACACGTGATAACCACTACACTACGGAAACAACTGTGAAAGTTAGATTAAGATTGAATAAAATAATAAACAAGAAACATTTCTGTTTAAAAGAAAATTTAAGTTAATCGTTCATTAATCGTAAGATGTAAGAACAGTCTTATTTTTAAGTTAATAAATTTCAAATTTCAGGTTATTTGAGAGATTGAACTGATTTAACGTGCAGTATAAGCAAAAGCAAGTTAAGATTGTACTGACTGTAACATGGCTGAATGAATTCTTTGAATTCAAATTCCGTAAGATTAGGCAAACTCCAAATAATCCTGATTAGTTTTCACGAATCAGAATACCCTTATAGTCTAAGATCCGGTATAAGAAATATATACCCTCATCTGTTATTTAGTAATAATGAAGAATTTAAGCTAGATAATATGTGCATCAACATATTGCAAATAGGTTGCCTAGCTAAATTCGGTGCCGAAGATGTTAAACAATAATATGTTTACTCAAATTTTGTTGATCTTCTTCCCCCATCTGTTATTTACAAAAGTCTAGCATCAGCTGAAAGAATATACCCCAAAGACTGGAAAAAATTAAGGTTGCCTACAATCCCCTCCACGCAACTATGGAGTTGCCAGGTCTGAACAGGTGAATAAGCGTAATTATTATACTATACCCCCATAAGTTATTTAATTGAATTGTATATCAAATGAAAGCTTCTTTCATTCCCAATCCAACTACATTAGGTTGCCTTATTAAAAACTTTGTTGAATTCATGGTTGCCTAGATTTAAGTAGTCAAATTTTCTACGCGATCGTTGAGAGTGACAGAGAGGCGTTGGGCGTGGAGTTCCATTAGATAGACAAAGATGCCGCGAGTTTTATCACCGATAATACATAATTATAATTATGATGTATGTTTTTCAGAAGGAGATTTTTTCAATCGTGTAAGAGTTGATTAAAAACTGGTAATGTCAAATAAAATATCACGTAATGATATAAATGTTTTTTTTATTAATACATATTATACATACATTAATAGCAAAATACAAAATTTACATGAAAACAACTTAAACTCGGAATCTGACTCGTCAGAAATGCCGATGTCAAAATCAAATTCTGAGTCTTCATTGATTTCTTTGTTTCTTGATTCTATTAATATATCGTTAACTTGTAACGGTGTTGGGTTTCCTTCAAACCCTGTAGGTTTCAAATAGCCATCCAAAAACCAACCACAGTCTTCAGGATTGAGTTTAACGCAGCATGCATCGGTTGCATGGAGCCACATTGTATTAACAAATATTGTGCGCAAAATTTTCTGTTTCAGTTAGAAGATTGAAATTCCGTACAACAATGTTTCGTTGAAATTGTAAGGTCAAGTTCGAAGATGATCAAAATCGAGCAACACCTTCTTGGTGTTACCATATAAGTCTGACTTTTACTCAATGTAATCTTTATATTTAAATATTTTTTTTCCTAAATGAAATACAATGTAACGCCCATACCAAAAGTTGTTACTAAGTGACAGTACTTTCATTTGACACTAGTTTTATGGGTGGCCGCCGATAGCCCAAAAACGCCCATACTCCTTTCACGCACGATGCCAAAGAGAATAAATATTTAGAGGACTTCCTTATAAACAATGTTATTTCTTTTTTTATTGGGTGGCACTAATATTACCAGACTCGTGGGCGACCTTACTCATGAGCAAGCAACATAAAACTGACCGTGGGAGAAATAATCTTCCCTTAAATCTACGCCTGCATATTTTAAAGTTTGACCCTGAGAAGTGAGAATTGTTAATCGTCATGGCGAAACAAACTTTGATGGGAAATTGTAGTCTCTTAAAATCAAAGAGGTGGTCATTAGGTATTAAGGGAATACGTGGCACGACAGGAACGACAGTTTGAGGGACATTTTCCCCGTCAACAAATAAAATTTCCTCAACCATTTTCTTACTTTTAAAAACGAACTGAATAGCACCAATACAAGTCACTCACGCAAAGGATGCCAAATACGCGGCTGTCGCCCACTTTACCCCTAGCCATTAAGCAGACACGCCAGTTCCAGATATATCATTCCACCATGCACGCACTTATGTTCGCCCGTTCGTCGTCAGCCGTGTGCATGCCGCTGGCCCGCATTTTCTCAGTGAGGGATCGTTCTCGCCTACGAAGATCCGCACAAAGAAGAGACGTGGAAAAGAATTTCTGTGACGTCATGTTAAAGGAATTTCCATTATTCACCCCTTTAGGGGCGGAATTTTGAAAAATCCTTTCTTAGCGGATATCTATGTCATTAAAGGAATGCACTGTAAAATTTTCAGCTCTTTAGGTCCAGCGGTTTGGGCTGTGCGTTGTCTGTCAGTCACGCACGGTTCTTACTGTTTTATAGGTAAAGATAAAGATAGGTAAAGATAAAATTCTTACTTTGTCTATGATAGTATAAACCCATTTACTTATGACACTTTCTTTCGTACTTCTCCCTCGAGAAATACCTCCATTTGTTTTCATAGGTTTCATCATTGATCGCACGATCACCATATCCGTTGAAGTTCCACAACTCAATTTATCTGAACGTCTAACAGTAAAAAATGCTTTTGTAAACTTTTGGTAAACACTAGGATCTATAAAGTTTTGTAATTGTAGCATATCTTGCAAATATAAGTGTGCAGACTTAGCATAAGGGAAATGTCCTGACGCGTGAAAATAAGGAAGCATCTTTTTAACGCAGTTTAAATGAGCTTTCCAATCCCCGCATACGTTCAGCTCTTATAAACTCCTTTACAATCGAAACCATATTAAAATATTGCACTTGCACCCATAGCTTTGCAGTAGGTCCTCGTTCTTCCTATTCCATTAGTTTTTGATTAAACTGATAAAGTAATGCTCCTGATATTTCATCATCATTTTCAATGTCATTATATGAAATAGTGTTATCTAATATTATGTTTTCAACATTAATGGTAAGATTTGCATCCATGATGTCGTCAATATCAAGTTCTTTTGATATTATTATTGCTAAAGCAAGCTGAAGTAGAAGTAATGTATGAGCTCGAACAGCTCTCGCGTAAGCATGACCATTGAGCATTTTTTCTAATGACTTAGGTGCATAAATCAAAAAAAAAAACTTCTTTCATGCCACTTCCTTGCATAATGTAACCAATTGTTCCAAGAAACGACATGATTAGATGAAATCCTCTCAGCCTGGTATTAGACGATTCGGAATAATTTTCCGCAATCAGGGTCACAATAAAAAAAATCACGTTAAAAAAACGCGCCAAGTACACTATCTCATAGATGGCGTGGAAACGTGTGGATATTATGAATAATGCAAATTTTCAACTTTTGAATCATTATATCTCAGAAACGGTGACTCTTAGGAAAAAAAGTATAAAGACAATTTTTATAGATAATAGCATGATCTACAATTTAAGTCATCTATTTTTATGATAAAACTTACCGTTTGGCTGAAAAGCACGAAAAACCTATATTTGCAGACTTGAATAACTTTTTTTGCAAATGGCGGATCGATGGGGACTTTTCACATTTTAGTTATAATGGTGTTCCGAACATTCGTACAAATTTTCAGCTCTATGCGAATTAATGTAACCTTGCATGTCTAACTTGACCGGACTATAGTGTTGAAATATTAACCACTATCTAATGGTTTATTTTTGACAATATCGTGAAAATTACATTGAATTAATTAAGTTTAAGTAATGAAGCGCGAAATCTTAAGAGTTGCACAGGTTCCTATTCCTATTCAGTGGAATTAAAACGACACGGTGCAGTGCTGAGAAAACAATTAAAGTAAATAATATATTGAAAAAGGTTAACAAAATGTACATACACTACAGAAGTTAAAGCTAGACTAAGTCTACTAATAATTAATTAATACATTTGATATTGAACGGCGAACAGCGCGAGCGTTCGCGTGGTTGGGAGTACGGCCACCCAATAACAAGTGGCGTCACTGTATGTGTAAAGCAATTTAAAAATAAAAAACCACTGCTCGCAATTCACATCAATTATTTCTAACACGAAATAACATGATAAACTCATTTTTTTAAATTTTGAATTAGACCACTTTTATAATTATGGGCAAATTTGATAAAGGTTCATTTAAATCTTCTTTTTTTGTGAGTTCGTTCAAGACCGTTCTCTAAAGAACAAGGGTAAAGGGGGCTGAAAGGGTGAAGTTGCTGCCAAAGTAAAAACGGGTCTTATTTATTTAGGTTGACCCATAAAAATTGCCGTGTTTTTCAAAATTATAAATTTTGCGTGGAAAACAATATGTGTAGGCAATGCGTTTTATGCCATTCCTTTGAGTTTTGTGCTCTACAAAATAGTGTTTTTAGTATTTTTCCGGTGGTATATTTCTATTCTTTTAGGGTCATTAAAATGGAGTGTCATATCGACTAAAACGAAAATTTTCGACATCTTATGCTTTTCCCGTTTTTTCTTTTGCGTGATCCTTCGTATTCTCCTGACTTGGATTCGGATTTCAGTATGTTCAAATTCTTCCGGAATGCATCCGGAATCAGGAGATTTCGTGCTAGGCAATGATCTCACCAATTCACCAACCATTAACGGATCAGTAAACCAAGAAATTTACGTTGAGATCATAGGGATGAGCAAGTTAACATTTCTGTTTCTCAAAGATAAAGGAAAAAGGACACTATTTCAATAAGATAACGCTCGCCGACATGTGGTAAAAAGCATATCAAACTGTTTGAGGGATAATAACATCAACGTCAAGCCCTGGCCCACCTGAAGTCAAGGTATTAACTATTAACATAATAGCAAATATGTGGAAGTTGCTGGGTGACTGAATTTCTAAAAGAGGGCAAAGGACACGAATAAAGTGGCGCAAATGTTACAGTAGTGGAAAAACATACAACTAAAAGCCATTCAATGATGTCTATTCCAAAGACAGTTGAATTAATACGAGTAAAAGGGCTGCATTTTAAAGGTTTACCGGTTGTTTTATCGTTATATGCGGATGCCCGAAGGTGCTTATTTATATTACTATTATTCTTTATTATCTTGTTTATAATAAAAGCCAATATCTCGGCCAATACAGTCTTGTTCTTTGATTAATTATTTATTCTGAATATTCAAACGTTTCGAATCTTCTTTGATTCTTCTTCAGTGACTTTATGGGAAAATATTTTTACATTATAAACATTTTATAAAATTTTTATACATTAATACTTACAATTCAATAATAAAATATTAACAATAGGGGAGAGCGGGGCAAGACGGGGTGGAGGGCAAGACGGGGTTTTTGTAATTGCTAATATAGAAAATGTCGCAATCTAACGGCGAATGTTGAACTAGTAGGCTAGTGTAATGCAAGTGTCTGACAGCGCTGGCAGCCTTTTTGAGCAAACCATACGGAGTGCACGGAACAAATTGTGTTTTTCACCTACGCTGATCTAATATTTCGTCAATTTTAAAAGTTAAAAGGTAAGAGAAGTAACTGTTTCTCGTACTATTAAGTATTATCATCGGATAAAGCTTTTTTTTAGGAATAAATTAATGCATGCAATAGTCTAATTGAATATATCCTTTGTGCTATAATATTACCTTAACCTAAAAATGGTTCCTGGGGCAAGACGGGGTACTTAGTGGAAGGGCAAGATGGGGTATACCCCGTCTTGCCCCATATGGAACAACACATAATGCCAGTGATCTAATTACATTGTTTACTCTCAGGAAATGGTTCGGTCATATAAAAGAAAAACAGAAAGGGGTTCATGGAGTGAAGAAGCTATGAAAAATGCTGTCATGGAAGTAATCAACGGCCGAATGGGTTATTATCGAGCAGCAACGGCATTTCAGGTGCCGCAAACAACTCTTGAACGTAAAGTAAAAAAATTCAAAGCAGGAACTAATGAAGTTGACAAAATTGAATCTTTTGATGTTAAGAGTAAACTTGGACCTTACAAAAGTGTATTTAACCCAGAAGAAGAACAAGAATTAGTTAATTATATTAAGACTATGGAAAGCCGTTTGTTTGGTTTGACTGCTAATGATGTAAAGCGGCTGGCATACCAGTTAGCTGTGAGAAATAACAAGCAGCATAATTTTAACCAGACCAAAGAATCAGCTGGAAAGGATTGGCTTAGGGGATTTTTGCTAAGAAACCCAAGTTTATCATTTAGGAAACCTGAGCAAACCTCCGCAGCTAGGGCAATGGCTTTTAACAAAATTAATATATCCAACTTCTTTGGTTTATTAGGGGAACTATACGACCAGCACCAATTTACACTAGATAGAATCTACAATTGCGATGAAAGTGGGATCTCTGCTGTTTCAAAGAACACTTCCAAGATATTGGCATCAAAAGGGAAAAAACAAGTAGGGTCATTATCATCTGCCGAAAGAGGAAAAACTGTCTCTGTTGAGTTTTGCATGAGCGCTGCTGGAAGTTTTATGCCACCCATGTTAGTGTATCCTCGCCAGCGAATGAAGCCAGAACTACTCAGCAATTGTTCACCTGGAATGTGGGCGGAATGTCATGTCTCTGGTTGGATGCAAAAAAACATTTTTGAGAAATGGTTTGACAAATTCATTGAATTTTCTAAAGCAACCAAGGAGAAACCAGTTTTGTTATTGTTGGATGGACACTCAACGCATATACAGAGCTTGGCGATAATTGACAAAGCTAGAGCGAACGGAGTAATCATCCTCTGTTTCCCACCTCATTGTACTCACAAGCTTCAGCCTCTAGACGTTTCATTCATGAAGCCTCTAAGCACGTACTATGATCAAGAGTTGACAAACTGGCTAAGATCAAATCCTGGTAAAATTGTTACCATGTTTCAGATTGCTGGGATTTTGGGCAAAGCCTTTCTCAGGGCTGCCACCATGTTGACTGCCATAAATGGTTTCAAAAATACAGGAATTTGCCCTTACGAACCAAACATCTTCCCAGATTCAGTGTTTGAAGCTTCTGCCACCACAGACACTCCTTTAGCTACAAGTGAGGCTGCCAACGTTACTGTCAATAGTGACCAAGGAAAAGCTTCAGATGGCTCGCATCAGCAGGTTATACCAGAGGCAAGCAGTCCTGTCAACCATGCCGGTCCTAAAGAGCAAGATGCGCTTGCTGTATGCCTACCTGGGTGCTCACATTGGAATGATAGTAACCCCAATAACCACACCACAGAAAAACAAGCTCCCAGGAACAATAACAATCAATTAGGATCCTTTGCTGTTTCGCCTGAACAAATTGTTCCTGTTCCTCATGTCGGAAGGAAAAATATCCGAAAATCAGGCCACAAAAAAGGAAAAACTGTTATTGTAACTAGCTCCCCCTACAAAAAAGAGCTTCTGGAGAGTGCAAATAAAGTTAAGCCTGACAAAAAAAAGAACCAAGAAGGAAAGGATGTTCGTAAGAAAATTGTTAAGCAATCCCGTTTTGTTCATAAAGGAAAAAGTGAGAAAAATAAAAAACCAATGACAAACCTGCCAAAGAAGATCAAAAAAGAAAAAAACGAAGATGAAAGCACATCAGAAGAAGATGACACTGCGTGCCTGTATTGTGGCTATTTCTACTCTCAGTCAACAGAAGGATGGGTGTCATGCGTCTCTTGCAAAAAGTGGGCTCACTGTTCCTGTGCGGGAGAAGAGGACGAGGATGCCGAGGCACATCATATCTGTGAATTTTGCTTATAAAAGGACGATGATAGATGAATAATAAATCTGTAACTTTTCCATATGACAATAAACTAGACGTGTTACTAACGATTACAGTAATACGTAATAAAACTTTTGAAATTTTTTATCATATGTTAAGAAGAATTTTTTTATTTATTGAAGTTTGTTTTTTGCATTTAATATCGTTCACATAATCTCTTTTTTTATATATTAAAATAAATCTCTTATACATTTGTAAAACTGTGTTCATTTCATCATTTAAAATCGTTAACCTTTTTTAGTAATGAGTACCCCATCTTGCCCCACCTGCATACCCCATCTTGCCCTCACTGTTGGGCAAGATGGGGTACTTGGTAAACCCTGTAAAAAAATTTTTTTGTAGGTAAATACTAATATGTGTTGGGTCCAATTTTTTAAAATAAACTCTAGAAACACTGAAGTTTCAGATGTAATATGTGGTATTTTTATTGAGCCTTTCTTAATCCCATAATATGTTTTTAAGTACTTAAGTACCCCGTCTTGCCCCGCCTTCCCCTATTATTAGTTTTAATAAAATTCTTATTTAAATTTTTTGCTGCTTGAATAAATAATCAAATCAGATTAAAGAATCAAAAAACAAGACTGTATTGGCTTTTGTTATAATTATAAACAAGATATTAAATAAAGAACAGTCGACAGGAATTCCTTATTATTCTTTATAACTAAAAGAATATTAATTTATAGGATAACAATAAATATCTACTATTCGATGATTAATCCGATCGAAAAATTTTTCATTTTCTAAGGTCCGTGGAAAGTATGAAGATCAAAAGTTGGAAATTTGATAAAAACGTAGGGTAGGTGGTCTTAAGACTTAAAGTTATACGTATGACTGTATAAGGACCTTATAACCATGTTGTATTTCAATTGTTACTATTTTGTAAGTCGTTCTAATAGCTATTGTACAATGTACATTGTGTTTCTGAAAACCTTTATCAAATGTGGAATCAATTAAACATTTTCAAAATTGGGGTTTCCAATTAGAATAATATTATTCCTAAGATCCTTCCCTATTTTATAGGAAAGCCTCACGTGATGGAGAAAAACGGGTTGAATATTTGAAGTCAGCGCAGAAAAATACACTAAAATAAGCTGTTATAATCAAAACAACTTTTAAAAAGTATTTTTTTGCAGACTTGTGTTATCTGTTAACCCTAGACAAATGAAAACAGCGAAGCTGTAAAAACTCGTGCCGCTAGCCAAAACACAAAATGTGTGATACCTATCAATTTTGTGACGCAATGAAATTATTTGTTGTGAAAAATTAGAATTAGAAACTACTTGCAGTGATAATTCAACTGGTGCAATTTTGCGTCTGTGTTCTCTTTAGATTTTTTGGTATGCAATACAGACGCAAAATTGTACCAGTTTAATTATCACTGCAAGTAGTTTCTAATTCTAATTTTTCACAACAAATAATTTCATTGCGTCACAAAATTGATAGGTATCACACATTTTGTGTTTTGGCTAGCGGCACGAGTTTTTACAGCTTCGCTGTTTTCATTTGATATCAGTAGTTTTGTGAATTCATTTAAAGAAAAAAAGAGTTGTAAAAAATGTCGAACAATGTTGTGTTGTGAGATGTGTAAATGTGTTTTGTTTATTTGAATGTGCGTTTCTAATAAAAAAAAAAAGAACAACTGCGAAAATTCCATTTTCTTTTTCTAAATTCCATCGAACGAAATTTAATTTTTTTACCCCAAAATTTTATGGCATTTGTGCATTCCAATGTGTGTTCCACAATTCTACGATTTTTTCTGAAATCTATCAAATTTTGCACTGTTTCCTCAAACTAAACCTGAATCAACCAGCATTAAGTACAATTTTTTATTTTGTTTTAAGCACTTAAGCTAATTTACTCTAATATTTAAAAAAGTTATGTATCCATTGACTGATTTTTTTCAAATTCGAAATAAAACCAATTGCAAACCGTTAAATTTAAGTTTCATTCAAATTTATAAATTATTTGTCCTTCATTTTATAATTTAATTTAAGTATTCATTTCACAGTTAACATCAATTTAGCAATAATTTAATTAATTTTATTTCGAAAACTTTATTGAAAAAAAACAATTCTATGTAATTCAAATACATCATCTTGTTTGAACTAAAGTTGAATATTCTATGAAAATTCGATTTTCAAACTGCAAAAATAAGATCTAGTACAGAATTCTATTTTGATTAATCAATATTCAGTATTTTTTTTTTTTGTAAAAATGCTAAATGCCATAACTTTTGAATGGGTGAACCGATTTCGATAACCAAGGTATCTTGGAAAGGTCTTACCCAGTAAAATATTAATCAACTAATAGTCAGAGGGTTCGGTCTATTTTCAACCCAATTTAGGGTAAAAATTGAGTTTTTTCTTTTTTTTTTAAAAAACTTTGAAGCCCTATATCTCCGGAACAAGAATTTTCCCGGACATGTGCTATATATCAAAATTTTTGTAGATCTTTCCGCTATTTTTTAAGATAATTTTACTTGAAAAATTATAGCTTAGTTTTCGAGCTATTTGTCAAAATGTGTCAAAAATTTTCGTCACTTTTCAGTTTTTAACCCAAATTACTTCTATAGCATCATTAAAATCAAACATCTTATATACCGTTTGAAAGCTGAGGTCAATACCTTTCAAATGGTATATGTACGCTTTCTGTACGATGTACGCGTTTAGATACTGTAGCTGTTACAAAAAAGTGATTTTTTTCGAATTTGGAGGGATACCCTGGCCATACCAGTCATCGGATCGAAAAGTGGCGGAACAAAAAATGTTCATTTTTTTAATAGCTTTCAGCTCCCAAAAGCTTTTAATTAGATTCAAAAAAGTACAAATGGACAGACAAACGCCACTTTCATCTGTTTCAGGGAATTGCGCGGTAAAAATGCCAAATGCCCTAAATTTTGAATGGGTCAACCGATTTTGATGGTCGAGGTACCGTTCGAAAGGTTTCAGCAAGTGCAGTCTGAATCGACCATGAGTCAGGAAGTTGGGTCACTTTTTGACCCCATTTTGAGGTAAAAACTGAACTTAATTACATTCTTTCATACCCTATTATTGCGGGTACCCGTGGACCGTTTTGCAAATTTTTATGCTTTTTCTGGATCTACGTTCCAAGACCTTTCAAACGGTACCCAGATCATTTGGATCCGTCGCATAGGTAAAAAGTTCAAAATCTCGTGTATATATAGTCGTTCCTCAGTAGAAAGCTCGCGTCACTCGGGGTGACTACCGTCACCCGTGATTACTAAACTGTCGTAAAAATTACGACGATAAAATAACGATTCCACACCTGAAGAGAAGTGTGCAGAATGAAAATATGTATATTATTATTATCATGATTATGTGGTCTCTTAAAACCAATGAATGTACCTATAAGTTCTTAAACAATAAAAGTGTATGATTCTCTCATTTATTTATGTTTTTATTTCCCACGCCACCCGTGGGATAGTTTAGTAATCTAGGGTGAAATTCCTTTAAGTGAAAAAATTACTTTTCTTTTTCGTAATGAATACTGTCGTATGCGAACACTCTAAAGTCATACTTCGTTCTAATGTTCAGATTTCAAAACGTTTAGTGAAATAGTTTTCTTTCTCAGCGATATACACAAGAAAAGTTTCATTGTAACAAAAATCTTAAAATTGAATGTATTAACCTTTTGAGTTCCAAGGGGAGATGCATGTATGTGATTTCCCGTAACCGTGAACAATCATAAAAATTGCTCCTTCCAACAATTAGGACTTCTGCAGTTAGCTTTTCCACATCTACCTTCTAGTTGGATATAGCGCTGAAGCAACCTTGGTTGATTATATCAAGCAAGTTTTTTTCAAATTGTGGTTCATCTGTTTGTTGGTTGCTTGATGTTTACAAGCGATCATATTACCAAGGATTAAAACAGGCAGGTGCTTTTCCATCAATTTTGGGACAGTCGACTGTTCTGCGGATTTATGCAATCCGTTATAGCACACCTGTACTTCCCTGTTCTCTAATTCTGTAGCTGTGCACCATAATTTTATCCCATTCCTGTATGCCTGTCCATTTTGAGGAACTTAATTATAATCCGTGAAAAAGGACAGTCAGGCCTGTTAAAAAAAAGTATTCTACTTCTGTCAGCCAGTCCCACGACTGCCTATATTTTTTATGTGAATTTTTGTAACTGTATACATTTAGCTTTTATGGATTTATAAATTAAAATAATACACACTGGCAAGTAATGTTAATTTTACTTAACAATTAACTGGCCGACCAGTACTTAAAATTAGCTATTCACAAGGTATTTAAAAATATATCAGTGGGCAAAATTGAATCTCGATACAGTTCGATGACATAACCAACGGAACAATTCTCTCACTCGGGTCCTTATCCAAGTGCATAAGCCTCCAGCTCTGATGATTTTTGAACCCCAGTGTTTGATGTGATCTGTGCGTAGGAGTCAAGGAAAATATTAAAGAAAACTACAAAAAGTTCTATTCGTTACAATTCAAATTAACCAATCTGCAATAATTATTCATTATTTTGGTATTACCCTAAAAATATAACGCTTAATATGATCAAGGAAATTATTAATCAATCTGATAAAAATTAATGAACTAATTATAATATTATGTTGGCCCATAAGTTCTGGCGCGTTTTTTTTTTTCCTTAAGTTCTACAAAATTAAATAAGAAATGAACAACAATTGAATGAACAATGTATTCTACGCTGGTGTTTATATTTACAATTTCTTCCAACTATTCAAGCTTTTCATTGCCTCGACGGTAGAAATCACCTGGTTTTGACTTGAAGATGCCGTTTAACCAGACCTTCATTTCCACGTCATAATTCAACGAAACACCACGCAATAAATTCGAGAGGCATCGTAACAGACGGCCATCCGAATCCAAGTCAGGAGAATACGAAAAAAAAACGGTGCCTCTTAAAGAAAATTGCACTTGCTCCCAAATTAAAGAGCACAAAATTTTACGTTTCATGAACTCCTCAAATTCGGTTAAGCGGTTTAGCCACAATCGATCATCAAAGTAGAAGTCGTTTCTTTTAGAAGGGTTTGATAGCGTGTGGTTCACAAAATTTGTTCTTTGTCTCATTCGCAGAATTTAATGCTCTACAATTTTTATAAATTTTGATATTTTAGGAGATATAAGCGACAAACCGCACAAAGAACCCTTCTAGACCACATTTTTGGCGCTCGTTGCCCAACTCAGATTTCTTGGTACTTTGGGTGGCCCACTCAGGACATTATTCTGAACGTTTCCAGTTTTCCACCCATTTTCAGCCTATTCATAATTTTGTCCGGGTCAAAACCTAATTGCACCTAATTATATGATTTTGGCGAACTTAACATTACATACCTCAGGATTCCATGATGATCCCATCTTGAAATTTTGCAGCAATATAAAAAACCGTAATTGCTCTGACATATAAAACTTCAATAAAAATCAATGATTCAATCAATTGATCAATGATGGTTCAAAGATATTCAAGGTTAACGGACGACATCCTGGTCCTCTAAAAATTTTGCATCTAAAAATATTATAATTATATTTTTAAATGAAACTACAATCTGTCTTCTTAAAAATGGCACGCTGATCAATACTTTTGAATAAGTAGAAAGAAAGATATGATTTTTTAAAGTTTCATCATCAAAAAGATTTTTGTAAAATGGAGAGGATCATAAATCTGGATGACGGCAATATCTCGGACTAACTAGTAAAAGGAATTCCTTAATATACATTTACCTACCATTGTGCAAAATTTTATTGAAATCGGTGATGGTCAGTTCAGACATTCCCTGAAAATTTTTTCATTTTCACTGCAATTACCTTGCTACTTCTACTTTGATGATCGATTGTGGCTAAACCACTTAACCGAATTTGATGTTTAAGGAGTTCATGGAACGTAAAATTTTGTGCTCTATAATTTTGTAGCAAGTGCGATTTTCGTCAAGATGTACCGTTTTCGAGTTATAGGCGAAGAACTGAGAAAAGTGCCAAAATTTCGTGGATTTTGTGGTCCAGAAAGTTAAGCTCAACTTAGAAATTGTCGCAGACTCACTCAATTCTTATTTGGGATGTCCAAAGCGTATTAAAATAATTTCCAGCATAAGTGAGTATTTGGCATAAGTGATGGAGAGTTTTCTAAACCTCCTTTAGGGGTATTAACCTAGTGCAAATGAACATCTGACTGACGCATATTTGATTTTGATATGTATTAAATTTTTTCGAAATGTTACTTGCACATATTTTTCTGTGTTCAACAGACAAAAAATAGTTTAGGATGAGCTCATCAAAAATAATGTATAAAGTCGGAGTCAGACGATAGCAAAATTCACAAATTTATAAACAAATATTTTTATGGCATATTTTCGTGACATCGAGTCCCACGATATGTAAATCTGAGGTTGCAGCCTGCAGTTTACACTTCTCAGAAGACCGCGAAGACGATGTTTTATGTTTTATGTCGTGAGACTCGGACAATTTGAACCCTTCAAATTCTTTTGACTTGCCGAAAAAATTCCGAAATTTTTGGCACATTTATATGTGATATGCCAAATTGCATATGGTCGAGTCACACGATAGAAAATTTTCAAAATTGCTTATACATGTGGGGTTTTTTCTATCGTCTGACTCTTGCTTAACATACATAGATATTCACTCGAGAGCAACGAAAACGGAAACGTTTTTCGAAAAGCTCTTTTTCCTATGCACAACTACAGGCATGAAGCAGCGCTATAAAAAAAGAGGACTGCACCAAAAGCAGGGAAAGGCTGACTAAGTTCGCAAGTTTTTTTTAATAGTACTACGATCCCATATTACATTTTTGATTTAATTAAGTATTTAAACCCTATCCTATCTTAGCACTATAGTATATTCTATATTATCTGATATATTATATTTTATTATTATTTATTTATTTATATATGAGTATATAATAATAAGAATAAAGTATACTATATAGATTATACGAGCAATGTCTGTCTGCAAAATGCATTGCAAAAACCGCTCCAAAAATTTTGTTAAAAACTGAGGTTGTACCATTTTCTGGGGTACAAATAACATTGGAATTGGTCTCAATTCTGGGAAAATTCGTTTTAACCGCAAAATTAAGAAAAGATCAAATTGACAGAAGGTAAGAAGTAAAGCAAAACTATGATTTAAAAATAATAAATTTACAACTTGTCAAAGTGTGTCCATAAAAATTTCAGAAAAAAAATACTGCTCTGGACAAAAAGTAATGACACTGTATTTTTTATAGATAGCGCGGTATGAATTCCTGACGGGTTGAACGGACACGAAAAATTCGGACATAAAACGGACACGTGTCCGTTTTATTTCAAAAACAGACACGATTTTCCTGTCCGAACCGTGTCTGTTTCATGTCCGCAATGTGTCCGAAATTACTACAACAAAAAGAGTAGGTATATTTCTTATAGTATATTTCTAGTGGTCAGGCCATTTCCAATGCTATGAATTACCCCGGTGATTTATGGCTATTGGAGTGCACAGAGCAGCTATTATTTTATTATAAAAACACAATTTTTTGTTACCTTGTATTGGTCTCGAACCCGGGCCTCCTTGCATGCGAAACGGCATTGTATACACTGATCTGTCTATCTATCTATTTGAAACGTGGCAAGCTTATATATATATTCATTCTATTACTAAACCTCACTTGTTTGTAATTAAATATTACCAAATCCATCTTATTAAGTTGAATTGTTTACTGCTCTGAACGTTTTCATATATATCAATTTTTTTTTTTTATTAACTAAATTTTTTGGATAATTCATTAAATAAATGCTCTAGAAAAATACTCAATAAATACCAACCAATACTGCAGTATTATACCTAACTTATTTAATTTATTTTTACCAAAGAAAAATCGCCTATAATGTATTGGTTTAATATTAAACATTTTAATCAGCCAAGCCATAGCCAAATACTGAATCTCAATGCGTGGTACCACAAGATTGATCCAATTCCGATCCAATTGTCGAACATTTGCTAAGCTAACCAAGAGTAAAAAAAAAATGTGTTTTCATAATAAAATGCACTCCTATAGCCATAGCACCCGGATTATACTATTAGAAATATATTATATTATTTATTTTGCTGGAGTAATTTCAAACACATTACGGACATAAAAAGACACGGTTCGGACAGGAAAATCGGCCATTTCTTTTTCGAAATCTGTCCGTTCTATAGACATTGAAAAATGACTAATTGTAAGTCCGGTGTTCGAACGAACACATTTCGGACAAGAAACGGACACGAATCGGACAAAATGGACATTTAACGGACAGAATTGTCCGTTTTATGTCCGAATCGTGTCCGTTCATCCCGTCATGGATACCGATGTTTATCTTTGTTGGTAGATTGCTATGAATCTTCTGAACAGCAGACAAAATTTTTATGACACTTGCCTATTTACGTTAGATGTTACAGCATTTTTCGTGCCTAAAAAAATTGTTGTTGGCAATTTTAGAATTCGCGAAACAATTCATGGTTTTTGCATCGCGACAATGCACCAATGCATGATATCATTATTCGCAGTATTTCATCAATACGGCGAATACGGTGCTTGCACTTGCAGAACGACATTCACTTGAGTGTTAGGTAGGGTGGTCAAAGGTGTTCATCGTAGTTGATATTCATGAGTAACTAACATAATTCACCTGGAAATGATGAAAATAAAAAGTTATGGGGCCAAAACCCCCGTTTTCTGCTATTTTTTACATTTTGAGATTTTTTTCTTCAATTTTGACCCAGTGTACCTCGAGTAATACTGGGTCAAAAAATAAGTGTGAATAGTGAAATTTTAAGTAAATAGTGCACTACGACTTTGTAAAATATATAGTGCACAAAAAACGCTTAGCTTCGGAGCTATAAGCGAAAAAAAGTCCGAAAATTTCGTGGTTTTTTGCTCCCCACAAGTCAGCACAGGGGCGTCGAGGTCGAAAACTCAGATTCTACACCACAGAGTACCTCCACATGACGTGTCAAAATTTCATTAACTTCGGAATACTTTCCAGCCATTTGCCTATTAGGCTTATTTCAGAGCCCGAAAATGAAAAGCTTTTGCGGTGGTTTTCGTTACTCTAGAATATAGAGTGAACATCTACGTAATATATTATCATTGAGCGCAGTGTGCCAGCTACACGGGAGTTTTTAAGCGCTCTTCATATATTAAATACATATATTTAGAACGATTTGAATTTATGCATGACACATTTTTTTTAAAGCTTACAGTTAAAACTTACACAATTATATGCATATTGAAAATTGAAAAGGATATAATAAAGTCCAAGGAGGATGTCCTCCATTTATATAATTTACATATGTAAATCCATCTTTACCTTTTCCTCTGATGTTGTAGTAATAAGGCAGGAAGGAATGGAGATGAAATCTGTTCAAAATAAAATAGAACAATTCGGAAACTTCCCAATTAAACAGGTACCTTCTTTTTTCATAGAACTGTATAGCAGCTTGATTGGTTGTAAGGACGTGCAGAAATATCGCCTTTACTGAATATCGCTCTATAGTCGTTAAATGATTTATTAAAGATTCTAGCAGTAGCGAACCAATTCCATTTCGCCTATGTCTTTTATGAACACCTAAGGATAAAATATATCCAACTTCACTGCTTTTTCCCATTGAGTCCGGTAAAATTCCCTTATCCTGTAAATAAAAAATTGATGTCCATATCCAGTATTATGCAAAAAAAGTTACTTCTTTATTTAATTTATTATATGATTTGATCTCAGCCACGATAAGACCAATAATTGCTAAGTTGTATACTGCTGCTAAAGCGAAAAACCGAGAGCTGGACGTTATATCCTCATACCAGGAAATAGGATAGTCTATTGGAAACCAATCTTGACATAACGTTCTAACCTATTAAAAAATGTTTCCTTTATAATAATCAAAATTAAATTAAGTTTCATAAAAAACAAGTGTTCATATTTTTAAAACGGTTCTGTATAAAGCAGCCCATACACGATAAGATTGTTCTGTTAGCAATTGTACTGTTTCGGTCTGCGTACAACTGTTTAATCGTGAGTGCGCTTGCTGTATGTTCAGGACATAATGTTCCCAACAGCTCCAACCTGTTTTACCTTTCGCTGTACAGTGTACATGCATAAACACTTTCTCCAGCAGAATGAGTTTTAGGTTGGCTTGAGATTGTTGCAATCACGCTTTAAGAAGGCTGTGTGGAACATGTTCAACATTATCATGATGTACCACCATTTTGCAAGCATTTTGGAAATTACAAGCAAGTATAATTATCAAAATAGAAATATGAGAGAAATAGTTGATGATTAAAAAAAGTGTGAGTTTTATACTGTTATAACTTTTATTCGTTTTACTCATTAGTGGAGACTTTTTGGTCAACTATCTTCTGAGCTTTTCATGTCCACGAGTAAAGTTCCACTGAAATTTAAATAAAATTTAACCGCCTTATTTGTCATGTAAGGTTTATGGCGGTTATACAGATTTCTGTACAGCAATTGCATTGTGTGTGGGCCGCTTTAAGCTAGTTTTGTTTTTACATTTTGCTTTATTATAGAACTCAAACATTTAACACATTCAAGACTGATGTGTTAAAAAACATCCATTAGATAATAACATTATATGGGCACATATTATGAAGAATTATAAATAAGTAGTATTTCAAGATTTAACAAATAACTCCAAAGTAAACTTACTAACCGAGTAGATGCTTAGCATTGCCTTACTTATCGTCGAATAAAAGCTTACCATTGTCAAGTTCACTTTGCTTCTTTTCATTTTTCGATTTTACTACACAACAATCCAATAGTTTTAACACTTACTTCTCCTAAGTCATCTGGACATAAAAAACGAAGTTGCACATCTGCAACACAACATAATGGCACATGATCGATAGGTTTGCTGGCATTTTCTGTGCGTGAATTTTGTTTTTGATACCTGCATTAAAATATTGAGTGGATATTAATAAAGCAAAACTAATGATTTATGTTATCAAAATGGTATAATCAATTTACGTTGAAATATTGTTAGCGATCTTTCAAAATATTTGAACTTATTATATACATATGTACTTGAAAAACAATTTCATTTTTGTCATATCTAAAACTGTTTGGAAAATGTTTATTAGGTTGTTGGATAATTGAACTGTAGTACAAATTCTAGTTTTAGTTTTTTTCATTTAGAATCTTTGTTGTATACCCTTTAACTCTTAGCGGCCCATAGACGACAACCTGCCCACAGAAAAACATAAGTTGACAACTGTTGACAGCCAAGTTAGTCATCTATGGCCCGCTTTATAAAGCTTCAAATAATACATTAAAATGCAGCGTTAATGCGGTAGGGATACTAAAAAGTAAAAACTACAAACCAAGTCAACTGCGCCATTAGAATGCTTCAGTTAATTTTCTTGTCAATTTTCATATTTAAAATATCTTTATCAGCTTTCACACTTTGATTTATCCAAACAGAATAAGTATGATAACTTTTTGCCATTAATTTTCTAGGTATTCAATTGAATAATTAGTTTGACAGATTGATGGAAAATATTCATCTGTCAGGTTATTTGAACCATCCATATGATTTTTCGTGCTCCAGGAAGTAATGCCCGAAGCGCGTTCAAGAAATGAAGTGTATTATAAGTTAACAATAGGAGCGCGTTCAAAAACTCAACTGTAGTTAACTATAGTCAACTACAATAAACTTTAGTCGTTCAAAAACTCTGTGGTTTACTACAACTGCAACATAACTATTTTGCGTACAAAAACCTTAGAGTACACGATACGGAAAATGTAATATTTATAAGCGATACGCCATATTTCATATCGTGTGACTCGACGATAACCAAAAATTTCGGAATATTTTCGGCACATCCAAGCAATTTGCGGGGTTCAAATTTCCCGAGTTACATCATACAAAACTTTATGTACACAGTTTTGAGATTACTGCTCTTACGGGCGGCGGGGCGTCGTGGTAATCTGTGAATTGCAAAATACAAGTTGCAATGTCATTTTTGCTTATCGTGTGACTCGATGTCTCAAAAGTGACATCCACAAAGATATTTCCTTATAAATATGACGTTTTCCGTATCGTGTACCTCCGGCTTAAGACAAAAACTCCCGTAGTTAACTACCTCGTAATAAAATTTTGACTATACTCAGGGGCGGGATCAGTCCGTAGTAACTATTCGAATGAATGACCTCACTGTGGATAAACGTCAGGAGTGTAAATAAGAAATAAACAAATTTACAAACAGTGCTAAACAGTTTAGGAATTTGTGTTATCAAATTAATGTACATTGCACAATGATGAATAGCAGTACAAAGGATGTAATGGATAATCACTGTCTAAGTAATCTCAACCAATTGTTGCATTTTCAAAAAGTAAACAAAAGTGACAGGAAACCGCCTAGATGTTTCAAGAAATGCAGTACGTCGGAATTTTCAGACGATGCCGGCATGATGCCGCCTCGGCGAAGCTGTCAGGTGTGTGCTGCTATACATGGTGTGTGTTGGAAGTGCAATGCGAGCATGATGCCGACTGGCATCCTGTAAACCAGGTATAAGTTCCTTAAAGAGGGGAAGCTGTGACGTAACAAAATTTTCAGGAAACTTTCTGCAAATGCATTATAATTCCTGAGATTAGGCAAACAGATTTATTCTTTATGAATATTCTTTATGGTAAAGCTTACAACACTGTAGTAATATGTCGATATACAGATAACTACTACTTACCACGTAGTTTACTATAGTAAAGTTTTTGAACGCGCTCCAGAACCAGCATGCGGAATGGTGATTGTCGAACGCAGGTAACAGATAATGGACATACTTCAACCTTGAAATGACAACTGTGAGAAGTACACAACCGAGTTTGCATAACCTGGGTGCATTTATCGCACAGAGCACGGTGTTTTATCAATGGCTTAGTGACACTTTAAGAACGTGCGTGAAGGCTTAATACATAACTTGGATCTACTTCAAAAATTTTAATGATCTATTTTCTTACACTCGTATGTTGCCCTTTCGGTAGTAATCTTTGTTTTTAAATATGATCGTTCTATTGCTTATGATTAATGTAGTTTTGTGCAATGTTACTTTGGTTTTATCACAGTGGGGTATGTAAGAATTTATTGGTTCCCATTATATTGAGTGCTAAAAATGTAATTTCAGCTAGAAGATTCGGCATCTCATAAAAATTATACTTTTATGCCATTCTATATTCATCACAATCTATAAACATTAATTGCTACCTAATTTCGAAAATTCCATTGGGAGATTTTACTTTGTCACGTAGCGCATATCAGTCAAAGCTTCATACTGATTCAATAATAAATTGAAAACATTAAAAGACGAACGCAGATAAATTTCATAAACTTTTGACTTACAGATCTTACTTCAAACAGAAGGGGTTATTTTACCATGTCAATGTTCAAGAACTATCTATAATATATTAACATATTTGGCAGAATAGGGTTAAAAGTTCATCGAAATTAAACATTTGTAAAGAAAATTGCATTGCAACATGTTTAAACACACCAATTCTTGGAATTAGGTAGTTTACCTGTAAAAATTCTTTAGAATTGGTTTCGTCGCAAGTTTCTGTAATCTGTATCCTTCAGGCTGTTTCATCTAACTTCACTCAATAAATTATGTTCAATCTAATTGCACAATCACTTTCAATATAAAATCTTTGGAACTTGTAGCTTGGCTACATAAAACAAAATTCAACTACCTACATTACCTATTTTACTAGGTAGGTATATATTTAATCAGTTAATTAAATTTCTGAAATTGGGAAACTAAAAAACCCCAGCGAGGACTCATTTGAATACTACAATATGAGGTGTAAATCAAATCGTTCTCAATGAACTTCACAATGATTAAATAATAATATAATAATTAAATACATTACGATTAACTTTATAAAAGAGTTTAAAATATTTTATTTACTTAAAATAATATACCTATATATTTGGGTCATTATTTCATGCCAATCCGGGCCCAAATTGCAGTTCATCTCCGATTTTGTCAAATTTGGTACAAGTGTTCTATGTGAAGAGCAAAAAACACATATCTCATCATTTTTTATGGACTTTTTTTTTGCCAACAATAAGACTTTTTTTTAAAAAATTGAAATTTCTTGTGACCTTATGTTGGTTTTTGTGCTTTAACTGCTGTAATATTCAACCAATTTCAATGAACAAAGTTTCATTCTCTTAAGCGGGGATCGAGAAACCCATTAGAATTAAAACAACTACACTTTGTAACTAGATTTCGAAGAAAATTTTAGCTATTGAGATCGTTACCATGTTATGACTCTTGAAAAATTCTATCATAGTTTTTCAATTAATGCCTCCCTGAGTAGGAAACCACCCCCCGATCAAAAGTTTATATATGTATGTATAAATATATATACATCTATAAGTGCAATTATTTCGTTCGGGAAGCGAGATAGCGAAAAATGTGGAAGTCAAAAGTTGTAAAGTTTCAAGGGGGACATCCGATGGTGACCTTGTCGTTTGACCTTCGGGTCGAGGTCGAGGTCAGTATTTTTTTTTTTTTCAAATTGTAACCCATACTTTTAACCCGGGAAATGGAAAGAGCACAAAATTTTGAATTCAACCATGACCTTGAACTTGGCCTTAAGGACAAATCTTAAAAATGGAAAAAACATTGAAAGAAGAAATATGTTAGAATGGAACAAAATTGGTGCTCCAGGCTGATTCTATTTTTGAGGCTTACAGGATAGTATGTCTGTCTGCTTGTAATTTTTTTTTATAAAAATGATTCAGCCTTATATGTCAACACCAAGAAAGTCCTGCCCGATTTTGGCCATCTTTGAATTTGACTTTACAATTTAAACGAAAAATTATTGTGCCGAATTTCGATCCTCTAGTTATGAGTGTTCTCAAGTTAACAAGTTATTTGTTTATCTGTCTGTCTATATCATAACTATGTATACAACCGAACTATTTGAAATTTGAAATTTTTGAAATAAAAAATTTAAAAAAAATTGGTCTTTTGTTAGAAATAAAGAAACACCTGTATCAGAATTTTTCGAAACTGTAAAGTAGGGGTTGAAAATTTTTATGAATATTCCCCATTCTTGCAGTAAAAAAATCATAAAAATTTGTCTGGCTTTTTAGTTAGAAAAAAAAGTTAAATAAGAACTACTGACTTCTATCCTAATTCAACTCCCCAAAGCCACCCTTGACTGAAGAAAACCAAACGATTATTATTTTAACTCGTCCTATGAGAAACGGTTCTGTGTAATATTTGTCGCTTGGGGGCAGTTGTAAGTTCAAAAACTAATACATATGATGTACATTATATTATGATGTTCACCGTCCCGGGTGAAACCGGGCCGACTTGCTAGTGTGAAATAAAAATTAAAAAAATAAAGTAAAAAAACTAAGACTCCACTACGGCTTTAACTGCTCATTCAAAACTTATAAGCCAGGCTTAGTAACTGATAATTAGACCTCTATTAGTAAAACCGCTGTGGTCATACTACCTTAATAATTACTTGAATTGAGATAAAACGTGTGACTAAGACATTTTTACTGATAGAGGTCTAATTAGCAGCTACTAAGGCTTGATAACAACTTTTGAATGGGCAGTTAAAGTCGTAGTGGGGTTTTAGTTTTTTTACTTCACTTTTATTTCAAACGTTTTGCGGTTTTCTCCAATTTAATTTTGAATACGTAAATTGTGATAATATAATAAAAAAGTGGCGGTACTTATATGAAAATTAAGTTGTATTTAGAGGTCTTAGTCTCTCTAATTCAGCAAGAGATCGCAGATCGTGAGGGTTTTTCAAGCATAATCTTTTTTAATTATATCTTTGACCCTCTGAAGTTTCGAGAGAAACTTTGTTTGCATAATTATAGTACGCCCTATGAAGCTTACAGTTTCACCAAAGATTCACGTCTTGTGCGGAATTGTTGAAAAATTATAGTTATAAATCAATTTAACTAGGTTCCCGATTTTATAATAAATTATTCCAATAAATTCAATAAAAAACAATTCGAAATCTACCTTAGCTTGTACGCCTGCTGAAAGGAATGTTTTTTTGATTTCACCCCATGTCTTTTCCGCCGCCACTGGGTTGTTCGAAAAATTTTTGTGAATTTTTTACGGTATGTAAATAGTTTTTTTAAGGTATGTTAACTTCATATTTTCGGAATGTGCGTACTTAAACCTTTATAAATTATTGGTCCAAATAACTGATACCAAAATAATGTGATACCAAATTCGATACCTACATTTGTAAATATTTTTCATTTTATAGATTGGGTTTTTTGCGTTTCTTAGGCATCATATAAGATTTAACGTGACGTCCTATTGTCTATATTACGCGGAGCATTCATACAAATCCTTCGACATCTCATTTGTCCAAATCTGATGAGTAGTTTGGGAGCTACGAAGGAACAGATGAACATCTATACCCTCATACATAGACTGACAACACATAACCGTCCTTTTCTGCCCCAGTCGGGTAAAAATTGAATTGCTCTGTGATTGCCAGGTCGATTTTTTCATTCGAGATCTCAAACTGTTTTATGGAAACCCCGTAACAATCCCTAAAAACGGACTAGGATGCTTGTTTGTTTTTTGTTTTAACAAAGAAGCAGCGGTTTTTAGACACGCGAAATATATGTTTTGTTGACTTGAGTGAAAAAAAAAACACTATTTTTAGATTAATCTTTTTTTTTAAACATAACGTTGTCTCTTTACTAGAGTAAATAGTAATCTTAAGACTAATTTTAATTCTAAATTCCAGATTTAATTTTGCTTTTTTTCTCATTGCAATTTTGCTGATTACTATGTACTTTTGTTCGTGGGAAATCCAAATTTTGTCATTTCTCAAACTGTATATGAAATGAAATATGATCCCGAATCACGTTTCACTTTCAGGTGGGCTTTCAGTTTTTGAGACTAAGTCACGTTGAATTTTCACTGACATAACTCCCGCGATTTAAGTTTTCTTCGTCAGGGAGGAGCAAAACAAAAAAGACACAAGATAAAGAAATGAAAACACACTCGGAAATTGAACACAATGACAATGAATCTTTATTTATTACTCTTTATTGCTTCCATGTTCCTATATATAGGAATGGAAGTATGGTGATGGTGCGAAAAATGGGTATCCGAAAAAATCATGGAATCGTTGTCGGGAGTGCTTAAAAACACTTTCTGGAAGTTTTTAGCTTGGTGTCGCTCAGTCGCTCCGTCGCACCGTTGTTTTTTGAAATGGTCATAATTTCCTTAAACATCGTTCTTTTTCAAAATTTCTTTTTGCGTTTTGTTCAGCTCATTGGACTATTCACTTTTAGATTACAAGAAGTTTACCAAGTATTAAAATAAGGGAGTTATAACGGGTTTTATAATTTTCCGATTTTCAACGATAACTGCCGCCAAAATAAATTAAATTTCGCGGGACTTGTACCAAAATGTCTGGTAATATGCCGAGATCATGCCTATTAATTTTGAGCTCGATCGCATTTGATTTGGCTAACTTACAGCTAAAATTATGTCGACGGGTCCAACATTTTTGAGGTTATGGTCGTGGATGCAGAAGTAGCAGTCCGAAATGAGCGACACCGGCAGCCAATTCTTTTTTTTTGTCATTGCCGTTAACAACATGGTGAACATAGACGTAATGTGTGGCTATCTCCACACCGGAACTTTTTATAAAACTTTGGCCTTCAATAACAAGTAATAAGTTAGCGAAACTTTACCTGCCTGATTCTATGGGAAAATTGCGATGCAGCGAAAAATACGGTATTTACGAAATTATAAGAACATTTATGAAATATTATCATATGAGAAAATTTAACAGAGTAAAGAATTTAATTGCAAAATAAAATTCTGCTTTATTTGCGTCTTCTGAATTTCACCATGCCATAGGTTTTTCTTTAACTGGAATTTTATAGGAATCCGGTAAATCCGTTGTCTCAGATTTCGGGTGCAAATACACGTATGTAACTCGCGCTATTCGTCCGCAAGTCCAAACGATAACTCGAGAACTGTTATAGCTAGAGACTTGAAAGGACAATGCTAAAAAAAAACCCAGAGCGAACAGAAACGGAATATATCTCAAAATGTTAGTCATAATTAGTGATGTAATTCTGTTAATGTTTCACTGTAAGATTCAATGGCTAAATGAGTGAAATTGCTATTTGTTTTTTATTAAACTTGATTTCTTGCACCTTTAAAATATCTTCGATTTGGGCTTACCCGAATACATAAATAGCAGTAGTAGGAGTAGTAGTAGTAGTTCTAATAGTATTTCCACACTATTATGACTAAAATTTAGGATAAACCTCTTAATAATGTAAAACAAAAATCAAATCAATTAAACGAACATTTGCTGTCAAACAAAGTTCTGTTAAGTGTAAAATAATCGAACTGCCAGGAATCAGGTTCCCCTGCGGGTTGAGTCCTCACTGGACATAGTTTGGTTATGTTTTGAGAGTAATTGGCCAGAGCTTTGTTCGAAATCAAAATTCTTAAATTGTCCATAACATATAAATGGAACTCAACAAAATTGAAGAAAAGTTCACTATTATAGAAGCAATTAGTGCAATAAACTGTCACTGCGATTACTTTTACACCAGAATTCGAGCAAATCGAGGTTGAAACCTGTTAATCAAATAATAATTAATGAAGGTTACTCGTCAACAAACTGAAAATGAGAAATTTAAATGTCTTTTAAAAAAAAAATAACTTTAACCCGAATATTTTTGGATAATTCGAATTTTTTCACTGGTCCCATTCGGTTCCAAGTTCCTTTGGATAATAGATCGTTTAACATAGAATTAAAATGTGTTTATATTTTTTTTAACTATTTCAATAAATTACTTTTCAGATTTTGCTGTAACAACTAAAAATCGAATTATATTTTACGATGGAAATTGGTCAACGGTAGCAACAGCAGCTCATCAGTTTGAAGATTTATCAGCAATTACATTCGATGAGAGTGAAGAGCGAATTTATTTCAACGATCTATCTCATAATAATGGAAGTATTTTTTCAATAAAACTCTCTTTGGATGACAATCATGTAACTGAGCGACATTTATTAAAAACGCAAAAAGAAGTTCTCGCAGGAATGACATTTGATCCATTACATCGCGTTTTGTATTGGACAGATTCAAGAAATAAGAAAATATATTATTTGTCCATGAGAGATAAGAAATCAATTCCCGAAATACTACTAGATTGTGGGACAGAAAATTGCATTCCAGATGGAATTGCTATAGACATATGCCGAAGAAAACTCTATTGGACAAATTCAAATCATATGAATCCAACTATAGAAAGTTCTGCACTTGATGGAACCGATCGGCGAGTACTTGTAAATTCAAGTCTTTTTTTACCCCATGGAATTGTTGTTGATCAGTTTTCTAGCCGAATTTATTGGGTAGTTGACCAACAAGGTAGTCATTTTTCCGTCGAAAGTGCTAATTTGGATGGAACCAATCGTCGAATTGTTGTTAGTGGACTGAATAATGTGCCTTTTAGCTTGGCTACCACCCATAATAAATTATATTGGACAGATTTGACCCACAGTGCAGTTTGGAGTGTCTACAAAAATGATTCTTTCAATAGCCTACCGTTTAAGGTAAAAGTCTTTCCTACAAATCCTAAAGGTATTGTAGCTAGAACCAATTTTTTAACAACAATGAAAAACACAGAGGTATGTAGAGATGTTGTGGAAAAAATAAAACTAAAAATTTTTGAATCAATGAAAGTCGAAAATGTAGTACCACCAACTCATAGGCAATATTCCTACTGTCTGAATAATGGAGAATACAATCCCAGTAGTGATTCTTGCATTTGCAACGTAGGATTCACAGGCTCACACTGCGAAATTGATGTTTGTCATAATTATTGCGTGAATGGTGATTGTAATCTATCTTCCATGGGTTTTCCTGAATGCACTTGTCAAGAAGGTTTTACAGGAAGGCGGTGTGAAATATACAAATGTCATGATTTCTGTTTGAACGAAGGAAATTGTGAGATTTTAAATGATGTTCCTGTTTGCCATTGTACTGAAATCTACTCTGGTACGCGATGTGATAAGAATATCACCGAAATATGTTTGCCGCACTGTATATTGAAAAGGATTCAGCAAATTAAACACCTTCCCGTTTTTTGCGAAGATAGGTAAGTATCATAATTGTTCGCTACTGTATATATTTATATATACTGACATACTGTTTATGTATATACCACTGACCACTCACTCATAATCTCCGGAACCACGACCGATTTCAATAAAATTTCGAATACTTGTACATTGTACAACTTACCTACCTAATAGAAACGATTTTATGAAATTCAACTTTTAAAGGGGTGAAAACTGGCAAAATGGAGTTTGGCAATAACCAGAAATGTGGTTTATAGGGATTAGGGGGGTACTTAACACAAAAAAAGATTGAAAAGGAAAACATTCACGAGGCTACGTTAACTAGATCAATTGACTGGCTACGTCTACCTCGTACGTGCTCGTGGATGGTGGTGGGAACAAATGGTATTGTCCCAAATATATGACGACTGTTTGACAATAAACGTGTGACAGAATAATGTTTAACCTTTTTCAAATTTTTAATCAAGCATATTAAATATACCCAATATACCCAATAAGTAAAATATAGTAGCAAAGAATGGGTAAACCATTTCCATTCAAGGCCGGATATATCAGCTAGTTCGATATAATTTAGGGCGAACCGAATATAGAAAACTTACACAGATGTGTATTATGACATATTATATATGTCAGGGTAATGGAAAATAAAATGAAAATTCAATTAAAGAATTTATTTATATATATATATATATAATCTATAACGTAGACGAGTACACGTCTATACTAATTTTTTAATTAATTACATACAGACATCAAGTTGAAAAATTATATTGTTTTCCATAACCAAATAAAGTATTTCATACGTATGTGGAACATCACGAACAAAGAGATAGTGACGCTTTTTCTGGATCAGCTGATCCGAGATTCCCTCCCACCCAAGCCAGGTACATTTCTATCCAAAAGAAAAACTTTCAGAACACCCAGTCGCTTATGTTTCAAGCATCATTTCTCCACAACGAAAGAAAAACGAATGGAAAGAAAAACGAGCAGGATGAAGGAAATCCCTCACTAACACATATTCTTCTCTAGGCTGGGCCAAAGAATATCTACAATAAGAAGGGCCACTCTTCTACATATTTGTGTGGGTACATTTTTGTCCAAAAAGAAAAAAGAAAACGCGTCATAAGCGGAAGCAGGTATATTCTATCATGCTGTCAAATGTGATTTAGAAAGAAAGAGTTCGAAATATCTCTTGCACGCTAAAATGTAGGGTGCTGTCTTCGATAGCGCTTTATTATATGCAACCACCGCCAATGCAAACGCAGCTCATGAACTTTCATTTTGTTTTTGTAATGTATGTAATTTTAAAGGCGAGCGGAACTTTAATCTGCGCGGGCTGAACTTATTATTGTTTTATTGTTTTATTGTTATTATTATGGCTTGTATTAAGCTTGCGAATAAATAAATAAATTAAAGCATCGCGAGCAGAACTTAAAGCGTCACGAGCGGAACTTTAAAATTTCGCGAGCAGAACTTAAATTTCTGTGTTGTCTACGCGCACTCATTGGTTGAAACGTGACGCCTACATTTCCTTTCCCTTTTTACAAATTGTAATTCACTTGCAATCTATTTCTATGCAGTTTGCTGTACACAACCGCAACTCGAAACGTGTACAGAAATTAGTGACGCTTCTTGTTGTAGATATTCTTTGGCTGGGCTAGTAAACCTGCTCGTTACCAGTTTGTAATGTACGAATTTCTTTAATAAATTTCAGTATTTCAGAGTTTCTTACTCAAATAGAAAATTAGACATTTTTTAATGAATTTCTTCGGGTGGTTTCTTCAGGAGAGGGTTTGAAAGTACAAGCAAATGTGTATGACAGCATAGCTGCTTTCGCTTTTTTCTTTTTGCCGTGCTATCATACAAATTTGCTTGTGCTTTCAAACTGAAAAATACTCTTGCTGTTGTAATTTTTTTTATGGTAGATTTCGAAGAAAAATCTACTTATTGATATTAGATCGCTCTTCACAATTTCCATAATTTCGTACTTTTTGTCTACCCTGCGTAAACTAGCTAAATTCATGGCAAAATAACAATTCAAAGTAAATAAAAATCAATTTTGTTCTACCTCGTCCTCCCCCCGTTCTGTAATTTTACACCGCAAGCAGGTGCAAAGTGCTTGTTGCTTGTTTTTGCAGAGAGATATGAATATACTAATATAGTCTTGCAAATAATTGAAATTGCAATAAAATAAATAGTCTGAAAAATTGTTGCAAAACCCAGACCTTTCCCACTAATCCATTGATCCTGCAAAAAAAACCATATTCCCAAGACCAAAAGAACACTTTCTTCTTCATAATATGAAAATGTGGGTTAGAAAGAAAAAACGGAACCATATTTCGCTTCCCTCCTTATTCCCTTCCATATTAGAATTCTCATCTCCAAAGTCAGACCGAGCAAAATTCTAATGAAAAATTGCAAAAAAATGTGGGGTGAAAATTGATAAAACCGGTTTTGCAAACTTTGCATGCACTCTCAAAACTACTCTCTTCTATCAACACATACAAAAATATCCTTTCTTTGTGTTTGCTGCTTCGGAAATAGTGTCGCCACCACTGCGGTAATTTACTACGTTTCCATGTGCAAGGTTGAGTTGGAGTTAAGTTATCGTTGAGTTAATAAAACTGCCGCTTAATCTGAAGTGTTTCCAGTTGGCATTTGGTGTTAGAAAAAGTTTACTTGTATTGGGAAAAATGGATAAAACAAAACAAATTGAAACTTTGTGTGTGGTTCACACGCAAAAAACATTCGAAAAACTAAATTATTTAACAAGACATTATATTTTTAAAATAAATACGGCAAAAAAAAAAGATTTGAAAGAAAACTTGTTGAAAAATGTTGAGGAAAGAGAACTATTATATCCACAGCCTCAGTGTTCCAATACTTCTGAGGAGTTATCAGGAAGTGATATTCGCAACCTTTTAAAAAATTATGTGTCGGAAACTTTTCCTGTAATAGCAAATTCAAGAATTGAAGAATAAAACACGAAGTTTGAAAAAACCAAGTTGTATTATTTGATAAAGTTTTCCATAAAACTTCTTAAAAATAATATTTTAACTCATAAATAATATATTAATAATGCACTTCATAAAGGAACGATACTTCTCAAAAACAAGTCAAATATAACTCAAAATCTTTACAGATCAAACGATCAACCTAGAAGGTTGATTTTAATATATTTTTCTCTTCCACTATTGATATTAACAAAATACACTCTTCTTCCGACCAAAAAACTCGCCCGGCCGCCATTTTTACCAAAACATAAATAAAAGCGACATTATTATTACAGCTAAACTCAACTCAACCCGACCTTTTTCGTGGAGTTAACTTGGATTTAACGAAACTTGCGTTTCCATGACCACTAACTCGAGTTCAACTCGAGTTGAAGCCCGCATGGAAACGTAGTAATTGTCTGTGCTACGAAAACGATGATTGAGCTGAGTAGAACCTCCTCTTAATAGCCCCAAACTCAGAAACCAGGCTTCAGCTGGCAAAATGCCCATACATTTCTATAAAAAGCTCATCACAAGCAATGGCGTGGTATACTTGGTAGTAGCTTGATCCGGAATACCCTGTATAAAGTGATTCTATTTCTAACTTATTGAGTTACTTTTTAAATTAATGCAAAGTAACCTTTACTTTTTCTATTTATTTTCAGTTGCTTAAATTATGAGGAATTATCGAAAATTTCTTCGTCGTTGCACTCACAAGAGTCAGTTATCACATGCAATAACACTTACAATAAAACACTTATATTTGGTGTTAGTGGAATCTTAATAGGACTGGTTTTAATACTGCTGATTTTGCAAACTTTGAAAAGATTCTACAAACCTGCCAGACCTAAGATTAAAAAAACTTTTGTTGTGAAAAAGAAGATGTCACAAACACCTCTAACTAGTCGGCCTGTTGCTACAGAGCAATGTGAAATAACTATTGAAAATTGCTGTAATATGAATATCTGTGATACGGTTAGTAAAATTCATATTTCTGAGGTTTTAAGATTATTCAATTTAATACTTTCTTCTAATATAGCCATGTTTCGATCCAAAGTTGTTGCAACAGAATTTATCATATGAAAGCAGCAAGGAGGATAAGAAGACGTTAATTAATAATATGGAGGAGGACTTGTATTAAATAATATGTTATTGCTGATAATGTCGAGTAAAAAGAAAAACCAGTTTTTCTGTGTTTCAGTTGTGCTGGAAAATTGTAAAATAAAGTTCCTTGTCGAGGGCTACCTTTATTAGAGTTTATTTGAAATCAAGAAATTTTAATGAAGCTCTCTGAAAGCAATTTATGTTCTTATAATTATTTTAAATATAAAGGACAATGGGCAAAATGGTGCTCATGACCAATACGACCGCGACATTTTCCATTCGATAGTTCTTATAATGTATTCCAATAGTTTGACGGCTCATTTGAATTCGATGGGGGTAAATAGTTATAGCGGTTCTAAATGCTGAATTTTGCCTATGATTTGCTATAAAGGCACGATATCTATAACTGCGAAAATTCACTTTGGTGGCGATTTCCGAAGGATTTTGAAACGCTGATCAGAGGAAAAATAGTAAAAAAAAAAATTGTAAACCATACCGTATACGAGATATCCTTTGCAAAAGGATCGGTTTTGTGAAATGAGTGAACCAATCTCAGGCGACATTTTTTTTTCTCCCATCGAATTGAAATGAGCCACCATATTAACTATTGGAGTATATTACAAAAGCTATCGAATGACATATGTTTCGTCCGCATTGATTCCATACATTTTTGCCCATACTTCTTTATCATTTCACCCATTTGATTGCTGGAATTACATACCTACCATTCGTGAAGGAATAGGTTACGCCTATATTAATTTTGATTCTAAATTACTCAATCGAAATCGGCATTCGATTTTATAAGTTCTTTTTACAACAGCATGTTTTACTTATATTATGAAATGCTTTAGTCAGCGGAATAATACCTGCCATTGCTCAAAATATTATAAGTAAGAAATACTTTATTTCTGGAACAATAATAACCGGAACGCCATAGGATAAAATTCCTTTTGTGAATTGCACAGTTGCACACACAAAACAAAAATGTGTAAAAATTGAAATCATAAATAATTATGTAAATACAGGCAGTAAGTATTATTTCGAGTTATTAAAGAAATTAAAATGGGTTAAATCATAGTACCTATACTGTGGAAACAGTTCGTTTTTATTTGTTTTCTTAGAAAACAAAGTTGAATGTATTAAATCGTTTAAGAAAAACTGCTGTTTTACATAAACCTATGCGTGAACCTATTATACTTTCCTTTGTAGCTGAATTTCAGAATTGTTGCAATATTCGCCCTCTTACCGCGATCTGGTTTTTTTACAGAATACACCACATTTTTTTTGTTTTATCCATTTATCTTTGTTTACTCAAAGGTTATGGATCCTAACACTCCTAGTTTCTCGATTTTGAAATAAATTAGCCCAATAAATTCAATCAAAAACACTTTAAAATCTGCCTCAGCCTATAGGCCTGTCGAAAGGAATTTTATTATCTTGTATACTTGCAAACAGTACTTACGATTATGATAAAAATACAAATACTGTTAGTCTTATAAGTACCAATAGTTATATGCATTACATCCATGTCCTGTCGTATCTTTTTCTCGGGCCGGTGTTTCATTCATGTTCTTTTGTACAAACAATAAATCGATTGTATACTTTTTCGAAGATTTTGCAAAAATTTGGGGAATGCATATCTTTTGTGCAAATGCAGTGTAGGAATGTACTTATAATAAACACCCAAGTTCGGTATTTTATACAATTAATTTCTAAGTTACCACTTCAATATGATGTTCATTGAATGAAAGATCTATTCTTTTTAAATGGTACCGATATAAGAGCTATTAAAATATGAACAAAGTGTACTTAATAAATTGTTAAAATTAAATAATTAAGTTGAAACTGTTTATCTTTTCAATAGTGAATCATTAATCGTAATATTTATTGCTGGAAAATTTAAACGTATTTGCCCAATTTAGAGTATCCCTGCTATAGTTTAACATGAACAATAAACTAGTATGACATCAACTGTTTTTTTTTTTGTAAAAAATATCTAGGGGATTAATCGAAAGGGGTTTTCTTTGAAATGCTCTTAAAATAATTCATATAGTTTTAATTCATTAAAGTTTTAGTTTAGATTAAATATTGTAGAATTGTTGTTCATTGCATGTTATTGTTAATTCTAAGTCATTTATTTTTGTTACTTTCTTTAAACTATAGAAGAAATACCTTTTACAGTGATCTTTCAAATTAAATCCAACTAAGTTTATATCGGTGAATATTCCTAAATAGGGATATTTCTTGTCCCAGGCTTTCAGCATCTTAAAAGTAAAATAAAATACGAAAGTTATACAATAATGTTGAAAAATTCAATGTGATAAAGTATATCTTACAATAAAATTTTTTAGTATATATCCTGAATGTCCTCTGGCTTATTCTAAGCGTTGCTTGAGAAGTTCTGATGTTCATGGTAAAATAAATAGCTTTATTAACTAATATATGATTTATGTATTACATAAATGAACATATAGAAGAATAATATATGTAGGATAAGTTCCGAATTCAGAACTACCCCGAACAAGGACGATGACAGCTATGCGCGCCAACAAGCCTTCTTACCTGTTAAGACGTCAGCAGCGATAGGTGTGCCACCGTGAGTTTTAAACAATCGAAATAATTAAGCGAATTGAATAAATTCTATTTTTTATTAAATATTAATAAATCGGTATTGAAGCGATCAATTAATTATAACTACTCCTAACTGAATCCTACAATCTACATACATATACACGCTGTCCTACGAGTGGTATACCAGCGAAGGTCTGGGGTTAGGGGACACTACTACCATAGACAAATGAAGTATTTCATACGTAGATGGAGCATCACGAACAAGGAAATGGTGACGCTTTTTCTCGATCAGGTGATCCGAGATTCCCTCCCACCCAAGCCAGGTACATTTCTATCCAAAAGAAAAACTTTCAGAACACCTAGTCGCTTATGGTTCAAGCATCATTTCTCCACAACGTATGTTGCATGGAAAGAAAAACGAGCAGGATGAAGGAAATTCAGGTCTGGAAACGGTTTCCCTCACTAACACATACACATATTCTTCTCTAGGCTGGGCTAGTAAACCTGCTCGTTACCAGTTTGTAATGTACGAATTTCTTTCATAAATTTCAGCATTTCAGAGTTTCTTACTCAATTAGAAAATTGGAAATTTTTTAATGAATTTCTTCGGGTGGTTTCTTCAGGAAAGGGTTTGCAAGCACAATCAAATTTGTACGACAGCATAGCTGCTTTTGCTTTTTTCCATTTGTGCTATCATACAAATTTGCTTGTGCTTTCAAACTGAAAAATACTCTTGCTGCCGTATTTTTTTATGGTAGATTTCGAAGAAAAATCTGCTTATTGATATTGGTACCATGTCATGACTTTCAAAAAATTCTTTCATAGATTTTCGTTTACCTCATTGAGTACGAAACCACTCCCCGTTCAAAAGGAGGTATATATATTTACACACTAGCGGCCGTAATTTTGAAGATAGATATTTGAACCAAATTTTATTATGTTGATTCTAGGCCTCATAGGTCGGCAAAGATCGTTAATGACCGAAATCGGCCCAAGGGAGTGGTCGGTAGAGGGGGTTGAGATTTTGGAAAAAATATATCTCGGCCCCTATGGAGTTTAGTAAGAAATTTTGTCTGCATATATTGAAGTATCCCCTACGAAGATCGCGGTGACACCAAGGATTCAGAGGTTGTAATTCAGTCTTTTGGAGTATCGTTGAAAAGCTCTTGATGAGTAACCTATAAATCAATAACTATGTTCTTAATTTCGAAATAAATTACCCCAATTCCAATAAATTCAATCAAAACCGTTTCGAAATCTACCTCACCCTGTTGGCCTGCCGAAAGAAATTTTTGTACTGTTTTGTTTCTTTGGCATCTTTTTGGGCTTAAGTATTTTTGATGATAAATTCGAGCTCAGCGGCCCAATTTTATCTTAGAACCGTTTAGTTTACTCAATTTGAGTTTTGGCTGTTGCACAGTGATATTAATTGAAATTTGTATAGTGGCAGACTTTTTTGCCAAGAATATTTCTATTACTAATTACGAATTTATAGAAACAATGATTGAATAAATAATCTCACAAATGTGCAAACCTTTACCGTAATTCGGTAGATTTCAGACGTGAAAACTGACAACTGAAGTACGCAAAAACGAATTCTAGGCAGACGACCTACCTCTGGCCACTATAATAGATTGTACTGATTAAAGCCTCAGCCGTTTTGTGTCGTCATGGAGCTATGGCTTCATTCACATACCAAGTCATCAAAAATTTATTATTCTAAAATATAGGAAACATCCCTGTTACATATCACACGTCAGATAAATAAAAAAGGAAAAAAAATCAACAAGGAGCCATTGTGCCATTTTGGGTCGCAATGTCGCATTTTACCCATTTGTGGCCACACGTTTGTGCCAGTTCTGCTACATTTGAGTTTACTGGAATAAAGCAACGGTTACTAACAATTAATAATATATTTATTGCGAACAACAACAGAGAAAACTAAATTATTATAAACAATTATTATAAATAAACAAAATAAAAAACTCAAACTCAACTCACTTAATCTGCTCTAACAATCAGTTATGTACATTAATAAAAGTAGTAGTTTTTAGTTTAAAATTTCCAATATTTTTCCATTTCTGGAACACGATACACATCTCTGTTCGAAACTTTTTTTGGTGTATTGATTTTTTGTTTTATATCATCGTATGGATACAGATTTAAATCAATTCTTTCGGGCCATTTCCAGTTATTTATGGCTTTTGTCATAGATTTAATTGAGGCGCCATCTTCATTTAGTGATACTATCTGACCTACAAAGTATTCTCCTTCATATACGATATACAAATATTACGAAGTCATTAATTCCATAACGATCTTTTTCTTCCTGGATTTGACAATCATTGTTTTCATCTTCACCTACGGAATCATCAGTGTCATGGACAGAAAAATTATCATTACAGTCTTCGATCAAAGCCAGAACTTTTTTCTTAACTCTATCCTTGCAAATTTTGGCTACTGTTTTTTGTTTCTTAGCTCTTTATTCCCCATGACCTTTCTGCGATGTACTTGCTCTTTTAAATTTCTTTTCTTCCGCAGACGCTTTCATAATCTCCACCCATTTGTCAGATGTGAGCACCGAAGGAATATATTTCGTTTTTTTTTATTACATTTTGGTATCTTTTTCTCAAGCCACAATATGCATTTTCTTACTAGTTTGCTTATATCTTCGCAAGCATAAGGATTTTGGGCGTCTTTGCTTACAGCGTAAACAGTTAATGACTCTTTGTCTTTGTTTGGGGTATCCATTTTGTGTGGTTGTATCGTCTTTGTCACTGATATCAAGTGAGGAGGTAGATAAGCTATGATTGTCGAACTCTTTCCATGTAGCTGCAGGGTTAGTTGATATCTACATATGAGTGTCATTTTTAAAGACTAGCTAAGTACCATAAAGCATAATATGTGCTTTTTTATTTCCTTGCCAGTCGTTGCCTGTTTCAAATGTTGAGTAGAAATCCTTCAGCAAGTCAGGATCTATTTTACTTTCGAGATATGCAAGATGACTTTTCCAAGAAAAGTTTTCTTAGAAATGTTTGTTGTTGTCGCGACTATATCACAGTTCCCATTTGTGTCGGTGCTGGTCTGTTTGACAATTCTTTTGTAATTTACTAAATTGTGCCCAAACGGTTACAACCCACATGTATTAAATCCCGCTTTTACATTATTTTTAAAATTTTCATTATTTACAAGTAAGCTGTAAGGGGCTGTAGAGTGTAGGCAGGTTAAATATAGTAATTTCTTGGTTGTCGTTTTCGATGTGCCACTTCTTCACAAGCTTACGCCAATTTTGTTTTATAGGAAAAAGCACTGCAACGTTTAAAGGTTGTAATATGTGAGTCGTATTCGGAACAAGCGCAACAACGATAATTTCATTTTCACGACACAACTCGCTCAGATGCATCGTCAGATGAGACTTGTGTCCATCTAAGAATAAGATTATAGGACAGTTCCTTCCTCTTTGAGGTAGGGAATAAACACAATTAGGGTGGCCCTTATTTTGAAAATGTGCGCTACTTCTTTGGAATCCCCTCAAATATTTTCGTCTTCATAGTAGAAGTAAAGAACGTTTAGAGGTCTCGCACAAGCTTTCTTTGGAAAAATCTAATTTTTTGCAATTTTTGTTATTTGGGTAACCCTAATAAAAAACGCTCCATCTGAATTTTAATTTTTTATTTTCTGTAAATAACGAATTCTTCTATATATATAAAATCCAAAACCCACTGACTGACTGATCACTGTTTCTCGGACACCGCTGAACCGATTTCCACGAAATTTTGTATACTTCTAAAAAGGATGAAAGTTTGTATGGAAATCAGCCATTTTTGCAGTAAAAATTCATCAAAATTGATATTTGGCTTTTTGGTTAGAAATAAAGAAACACGTGTATCAGGGTTTTTTAAAATTCAATCCCTAAGGGGGTGAAATAGGGAATGAAACTTTTTGTGGAAATGAGCCATTTTTAAAGTAAGAAAAATTTTAAACATTGTTATTTGGCCTTTAGATGAAAATTAAAGAAACACGTGTATCAGGATTTTTAGAAATTCTACCCCTAAGGGGGTGAAAAGATGTGAAAACGGTTTCTCCGAAACTACTGAGCCGATTTCCATGAAATTTGGAATACTTCTTCAACTTGGCTCACAAGTTATCGCTGAGAAGCAGGTTTTTTTAAATTCAACCCTTCAGGGAGTGAGAAGGGATGAAAGCGGTGTCTCCGGAACCGCTGAACCGCTTTCCACGATATTTTCTGTATACTTCTTCAACTTATCTCATAGGTGCTCACTAGTAACCGGTTTTTGAAATTCCACCCCTAAGGGGGTAAAATTGGGGATAAAAATTTTGTATGAAAATCCGCCATTTTAAAGTAAAAAATCCCTGAAAATTTTTATTAAGCCTTTTGTTGAAAATAAAGAAACATACATATTTTTTCAAATTCAAACTCTAATAGGCTAAAATAGGTGATGAAAGGTTTTATTGATATCCGCCATTTTTGAAGTAAAATATTCATAAAAATTGTTATTTCGCCGTATTGGTTAGAAAAAAAGCTCAATGAAACTCCTAATTCAACCCCCCAAAACCACGTTTGACTGGAAAAAAATAACTGTGCGAGAATTTATTTATTTATTCGTTTAATACAAGCTACAATACTTATTACTAAAACAACTACTAAACAACAAAAGATACCAAAAACAAAGAAACGAGATAGGAGGAAGGTGGGACGGGTTAATTCTGTCCAAAGGGATGGGGCTGGAAGTAAGCAACCCAATGCTTATTGGGAACGAAGAATGAGATTTTACATCGTGTTTTTGCTATGGACAACGGCTCATTACTACCGTAGTCAGTGCGATCACAGAGAGGACGGAAGAGGTGCACAGAACGAAGGTGACGGGATTGATGTAAACGTAAAGACAAATCGACTGAAGCTGAGAGGCAGTCGATAATCCCAGCCAAAAGTGTAGAAACCGTTCTATGTAATATACGTAGCTTTTGGGGGTAGTTGTAAATTCAAAAAGTTATCTGATGTTCATTATATTATAATTTTCACCGACCCGGGTGTAACCGGGTAGACACCTGCTAGTCTCTTATAAAGCCAAAAAGAGTTCATTTATTAAAATAGAAGCAAAAATGACAAAGTTCTGACTATTTTAGTAACAAGAGTTTCTATTATTCAAACATTTTCCTTACAAATTTTTCGTGTTAGAGAGCAATAATAGATTTGGAACAATTTGGGTAAGTTTTTCAGTATTGGTCCACTGTTAATAACAAAAATTGTTTTTGGTCTTCATCTTCTGTAAGAAGGGCATTGTATTCTTCTATTAGTTTTACTTTTCATTCAAAAACATCATTAACAACTTTGTTTTTCTACACCACTTCCAAGCCTTGAACGTATTCACTGCACTTTCCATGATTTGATTGCACCATCGAATGAAATATTAGGATCAAAAAAGGCTAAACCAACTGTTTCTGCAGAGAGGTACCATAAATGACCACACATTTTCTGGAGCGCGACACCCGATATGTCTTTATCTATTCGACTATACGAATTTAACTGAATTAAAATTTTGAAATCTAGATTTGGACTTTTGAAATAATAACTGATAGTCACTCTGTAACCTTATTGTTTTAATTAACAAAACAACATTTTTCAATAACGATTTTCAATATTCAATGTTTTCCATTGAATAACAATTGATACATGAGAGCTGACGGCTGTGACTGTGTTGCTATGATTTATTCTTAAAACTACTATATAGTATATCATAGACTTGTAAAGATTTCCATGCCTTGGTAACATCACTTTAAAGTTGAAAATGGCCATAATTGGCTCTGTGGCCAGAACCGGAAAAACAAAACGAATGTTGAACGAAAACGAATTGCAAACAAAGCGCAAATGAGTTCTATGTGTTTCCGGCTTAAGCGAAAGTTCGCCCGGTTCTCTTACTTGAGCTGAACGGCCGCAGTCCACCGGCGCAACGCAACGGTAACCGTGAATTTATGTTTGCATTTCCGCTCAGTTGTGGTTTTCTTGCTATCAATTTTCAGACAATTTTCTCACAGCTGAGCCGATCACAACAAAAAAGGACATTCAAACGAACAATATACCTACAGCTGCATTTTATTTTAAACTAGTAAGTATCTACCCGGTTTCACCCGGGTCGGTGAAAATCATAATATATAAAAAATATTATTTTCTGAATTTATATTATAACTACCGCCAAAGGGACTTATATAACTCGATCTATTTCCTGTATGTCGGGTTACAATAATAATAATTTAATTGATTAGTTTTTTTCAGTTGAGGGTGGTTTAGGGCGTTGGAATTAGGATAGAGGGTGGCAGTTCTCATTGAGCTTTTGTTCTAACCAAAAAGGCCAAATAATATTTTTTATAATTTTTTTACTTTAAAAATGGCGGTTTTTCATGCAAAATTTCCTCGTATTTTTTACCGCCTTAGGGGTGTAGTTTCCAAAAACCGGTTCTTATTAAGCACCTATAAGGCAAGTATAAGAAATGTTCAAATTACATGAAAATCGGTTCAGTGGTTCTGGAGAAACCAATTTTCACTACTTTTCACCCCTTTAAGTGTAGAATATCAAAAGAGCACTTTTCGGCAAAAGACTATGATAAGTTGAAGAAGTATACAGAATTTCGTGGAAATCGGTTCAACGGTTCCCGAGAAACCGTTTTCATCGCTTTTCACCCTCTTAAGGGTAAAATTTCAAAAAACCACTCCTCGGCAAGAACCTATGAGGTAAGTCCTAGAAGTATTCCAAAATTCATAGAAATCTACTTAGTGTTTCCGGAGAAACCGTTTCCACTCCTTTTCACCCCCTTAAGGGTAGAATTTAAAAAAACCACTCTTCGGAAAGCGCTTATGAGGTAAGTTCTAGAAGTATTCCAAATTTCATGGAAATCGGTCCAGTGGTTCCGGAGAAACCGTTTCTACCCCTTTTCACACCCTTAAGGATAGAATTAAAAAAAAACCACTCTTAGGAAAGAGCTTATGAGGTAAGTTCTAGAAGTATTCCAAATTTCATGGAAATCGGTTTAGTGGTTCCGAAGAAACCGTTTTCACCCCTTTTCACCCCCTTAAGGGTAGAATTTAAAAAAAACTACTCTTCGGAAAGAGTCTATGAGGTAAGTTCTAGAAGTATTCCAAATTTCATGGAAATCGATTTAGTGGTTCCGGAGAAACCGTTTCCACCCCTTTTCACCCCCTTAAGGGTAGGGTTTCAAAAAACCACTCTTAGGAAAGAGCCTATGAGGTAAGTTCTAGAAGTATTCCAAATTTCATGGAAATCGATTTAGTGGTTCCGGAGAAACCGTTTCCACCCCTTTTCACCCCCTTAAGGGTAGAATTTAAAAAAAACTACTCTTCGGAAAGAGCCTATGAGGTAAGTTCTAGAAGTATTCCAAATTTCATGGAAATCGATATAGTGGTTCCGGAGAAACCGTGGAACCCCTTTTCACCCCCTTAAGGGCAGGGTTTCAAAAAACCACTCTTAGGAAAGAGCCTATGAGGTAAGTTCTAGAAGTATTCCAAATTTCATGGAAATCGATTTAGTGGTTCCGGAGAAACCGTTTGCACCCCTTTTCACCCCCGTAAGGGTAGGATTTCAAAAAACCATTCCTCGGCAAGCGCCTATGAGGTAAGTTTAAGAAGTATTCCAAAATTCATGGAAATCGGTCCAGTGGTTCCGGAGAAACCGTTTCTACCCCTTTTCACACCCTTAAGGATAGAATTAAAAAAAAACTACTCTTAGGAAAGAGCTTATGAGGTAAGTTCTAGAAGTATTCCAAATTTCATGGAAATCGGTCAAGTGGGGCCGGAGAAACCGTTTCCACCCCTTTCACCCCCTGAAGGGTAGGATTTCAAAAAACCATTCCTCTGCAAGCGCCTATGAGGTAAGTTCAAGAAGTATTCCAAATTTCATGGAAATCGGTTTAGTGGTTCCGAAGAAACCGTTTTCACCCCTTTTCACCCCCTTAAGGGTAGGGTTTCAAAAAACCACTCTTAGGAAAGAGCCTATGAGGTAAGTTCTAGAAGTATTCCAATTTTCATGGCAATCGGTCCAGTGGTTCCGGAGAAACCGTTTTAACCCCTTTTCACCACCTTAAGGGTTGAAGGGTTGAAAAAAAGTAGCCTATGTTCTAAGTTGGAATAAGTATTACCTTTGGACAAAAAATGAAAAATATCGAACTAAGGGTTTAGGCGTGATTGACGGACAAACATCCATACTTTCACATTTATAATATTACTTAGATTAGATTAGATTAGATTACTTAGATAAAAAAAAAACTTAACAACAAATTGTCAGAAGAGGATTGAAATCGATTTAAATAAAATATAATTAAAATAAAAGTGTTTTATTTGCATATAATATATTATATTTGTCACCAAAATTCAACAGCTTTCGCCCGTAAATAATATAATGTACTCTAATTTTTGTATTTCATTTTGAAGACAAAATATAAAAGTATTACATTGATCATAAAATAATTTTGTTAACTGCAAATTATTAACCATGAAAAAAGCGCTTCTTTCCAGTTTACTTCTTTACACTTCTTTTTTTTTTTGGTAGACAAAGTCAGTAGGCAATGTAGTAACTATGTAATTGAAATGAAATTTCTATGTTAATCAATTTTTTGATTTTAAGAGGAGGTTCTACTCAGCTAAAACATCGTTTTCGTAGCATATACAATTACCGCAGCAGTGGGGACACTATTTCCAAACCAGACAAATAAAAAGAAAGGAAATTTTTGTCTGTATTGAGAAGCCAGAGAGTGGCATTTTCAGAGTGCAGGCAAAGTGTACAAAACCGGTTTTGTCAATCTTCACCCCACATTTTAACGCAATTTTTCTTTCTTTTTTTTTGGCTTGGCGCGTGGTATAGTCAAAGAGTATTTACAATAAGAAGGGACACTCTTCCGTATACTTGTGTGGGTATATTTTTGTCCAAAAATAAAAAATAAAAACGCTTCATAAGTGGAAGCAGGTATATTCTATCATGCTGTCAAATGTGATTTAGAAAGAAAGAGTTCGAACTATCTCTTGCACGCTAAAATGTAGGGTGCTGTCTTCGATAGCGCTTTATTATATGCAACCACCGCATTATCCAATGCAAACGCAACTCATGAACTTTCATTTTGTTTTTGTAATGTATGTAATTTTAAAGGCGAGCGGAACTTAAAGTGCTGTGTTGTTTACGAGCACTCATTGGTTGAAACGTGACGCCTACATTTCCTTTCCCTTTTCACAAAGTGTAATTCACTTGCCATCTATTTCTATGAAGTTTGCTGTACACAACCGCAACTCGAAACGTGTACAGACATTAGTGACCCTTGTAGATATTCTTTGGTATAGTTTCTCACAAGTCTAGCGTTGTGTGAGAATTCAAATATGGAAGGGAATGGGGAGGGAAGACAAATCTTTCAGAAAAATTTCAGCTATTTTGGATTGTGAAGGAAATGTGCTGTGAGGCAATATGCAATGGTATTTTTTGCTCAATCGCAAATGCAGCTGCTTGCTATTTACTTGCTAGAGAATAGAATTATAAAAACATATAATAATGGCTCATCATCATATGAAAAAATGTTTGTGTTATCTATCAAGGTTCATTCAAACGACTCCCTAATACTACTGCCATTGAAATCAATAACATTGAAATTTCCATTAAAGACGGTATTTAGAAAAATAAGATATTCATATTCATATTTTAATATATTTAATTGAAATAATGTTCTACTGTAAATTAATTAGCCCGAATAATATGCTGTGATATTTTATTTCACACAATTTCTTCTTATTTAACTTTTCAAAATAATAAACAAACTACACCACCACCCCGTGCGACCACGCTTCCATTTGCTATCCCACTTCAGCAAAAGTCACTCTGCTGCTACTTAGTTTCTAAAGCTCAATGTACACATCGGCAATCAAGCCGTGTACAGACAGGAGTTTCGCTTCGTATACTGAATAGATCTTTGGCAATGTGCAGCAATTTCTATAGTAGAAGTAGTGTGTATGTGTATTGTGTAAAGAATGTCCACTCCATCGAAAGCAGCTCGTTCATGCATTCTCTAAGCCCTTTCAGACTCAGTACAATGTTTTGCTCAAAGAATATCTACTCGATAAGAACCGACACTATTGTCTGTACACGGCTGGATTGCTGATGTGTGCATCGGTGCTGTGGAAAATTAGATAGCAGCAGCAGAGTCACATTTGCTAAAGTGGAATAACAAATGGGAGCATATCGTACAGCGTGCTTCATATTTGCCGCAGCACATCAAAAGCCGCAAACAATCCGATTTGCGATCGTGCGAACTTCCAAGTCGCTCTGCAGCATAGAGAAATCACTAACAGAGTTGTAAAATCTAAATTTTGTGGCCTATTTTTGAAAGCTTCTTACAAAAAAGCTTTTAAGCTGGCATCTCTAATTTGTAATAGGTGTACTGCTGCACATGTGTCAGGCATGTCAAACTAAATCACATGCATGTGAGCTACATGTGTATTGCGTACGCAAAGTCACTGTTAGACAAACCGGTTTTATGTAGCCTGCAGCCGGATTTTCTTGGCACGGCATTTGAAGAAATTATGAGAATTCGGCAATTACTTTTCGTTCCCTGATTGCAAGTCAAATTCTTTTACTCGGAAATCGGGCCTAATTCCAATGGCAAATTGACAACGTTGGTCGTCGTTCCATACGTGCCCACTTCAGGCTGAAAAATCTTGTTTTTTACATGGGAAACAAGACCTGAAGACACAAATCGCCGGTCATGGGAACACTAAAGAGTATTCGTTCGTGATTATCGTGTTAGATCGTGAGAGCATGTTGTCTTCTTGCCCATTTAAAAGTGCAGCATGAAAAAATCGTCAGCTGATTGTCAGAGCCAAAGAATATCGACGTCAGAGCCGACGAACTTCTTGGCACTCTTTTCCTCCTGTATGTTATTTACATTATTTTAGTGACCTCTCTCTCACATTTTTCTTTTTAATCTTTTTTTCACGTACATTCAAAAAACAGCGTCGGTTCTTATCCAGTAGATATTCTTTGGTTTTGCTTATTATTCTGTCGCTTGATTCTTACCACCCTACTACCCCTATACCTCACTAACACTTGTGTACTCCTAGCAATTGAGGAAAGCCGGAACTACACCTTCAAGAAATGGTTGGGGACTTTGCTATTTGGAACGTTTTAGAGAAAAAAAAAAATTTTTGAAAGGCTTATTATACGATTATTATTGTGTGGAATGAAGTAAATCCTTCCAATAATCATGCATAACACCTTAAATTTTGTAGCAATGAAAAAAAAACTATATGTACAAAAAAAGCCTGAAATATGCTAGGAAAATTACTGATTTTTTCAAAACCCTGGACTACTTCTAAGATGCTTAGGAGAATATCAAAACTAAAAATGAAAAAGGCGACTCGACTAGTTCAAATGACAGCCTTTGTCCTAACTTTATGCAAAATGTGGTAAAAATGGTTTGAAAAATACTCAAATAAAACGGTAGCAACTTTAATAGGCTGAGCCGAACTGACTAGAACCTCCTCTTAAGTTGTATTAATTTTTCGAATATTAACAACCTTTTTATGTATTAGGTAGCCATTTAGAAACTTACTAATTATTCAGATTGTGAAATTATTGTCCGGGCCCAGAAAGTGACTTATCCATGAATTTCTTCTTTGCAAAACAGAGCCACCACTTACTTGGCTTTCCCTCATCATTGAGGAAGACTTTTTCGCATACGCGATTGCCGGTTTCATGTCTAAGTTGTAGAAGATATTGCCGCATTAAATCTAAAAGGTTAATTAACATTAATCATCTTTGAAAAGAAATTTTTTGTTTGTTACCTGCTTCGGCGGTAGATGATGCCTTGGCATATACGGCATTTAAAGGAAACCCTAAATCACCCGGAATGTCAAATTTTGATATGGCCAAACTATACATTTCTTGCATTCCTTGGCTTTTATTAGAGCACCTTTGCAGTTTCTTTAAGCACTCAGTTATGTAAAGCGTTATATATATAAGAATACGATCAACATCAGACTAAAAGAAGAAAGTTATACATGGCTATGAGTAAATATTATTATATGCCTTAATTTCGTAAGTGCGGAAGAACACATTAGCTTTGAAATAATATATTGACTCATCAATAATATCATTTTCTATAGTAGTAATTGGAGCAGGCCCTCTATATTGTGTTCTTATCGGCAGAAGAGCAATATTCCCAATGGATTGGTCATATTCCTTTATTTGAGAGTGGTAGGCCTAAAAATAAAAAACATTCTGTTTACTCTTACCAAATAATCTTTACAAATTGTTTCACAAGAAATCACTCTGTTCCTTTATGATTTTTCGGGAATGTCTTGCACTTCAACTCTGTATAGTAAAATAAAATTTTACTTACGGGCATTATAAAAACGAATGATTCTGCACTGATACAATACTGGTAGCAATAAAATCGAATAAAAAGATCGACGAATGAAACAAATAGTAAAAGTTAACAACACGTTATCCACCACACCTTCGAAAATTTTTTGGCGTCTGGCGACAATATGTCAAACAGGCTCAACCATTATATAAAGAACACAAAGTATTGTCAAGATTAATCACTCGCGCCATTTTGCGCGTCATCCTGTTCGCCTTTTTCCTTGTTCTATATCGTGATACCTCCAAAAAACATAAGGGGCGTGTTTACAAACTTTACTTAACTACGTTGTAAAATGAATGGCGTCATTTTACTACAGAATTTATGCTTTAGGGCGGCCGCACATTTCCTACTTTCGGATCCGATTGTCTGAAACGATTGTCGGATCAGGGCATCTGACGTTCAAATACCTATAAGTTTATACGACCATTACTACGTTTCCATGCGGGGTTCAACTCGAGTTGAACTCGAGTTAGTGGTCATGGAAACGCAAGTTTCGTTAAATCCAAGTTAACTCCACGAAAAAGGTCGGGTTGAGTTGAGTTCTAACACCAAATGCCCAACTATCAACTCAACTCCTCAAGTACATGGAAACACTTCAGGTTAAGCGGCCGTTTTATTAACTCAACGAAAACTTAACTCCAACTCAACCTTGCACATGGAAACGCAGTACATGGAAACACTTCAGGTTAAGCGGCCGTTTTATTAAGTCAACGATAACTTAACTCCAACTCAACCTTGCACATGGAAACGTAGTACATATCGCACACCTACGATCAGATATCGGATCGGACGTCCGACTCGGATGCAAGAGCAGTGCGTCCTACTAATCGGACCTATTAAAAGTCGTTTTATTTTTTTTTTTTCGTTGTGACAATAAAAATGCAATTGCCAATAACTCCACATCGCGCAATTTTAATTCGTTGCGTGAGAACATACCTACTGTACTGAAAATCTGAAATTCAACAAAAATCGGAATATTTTGTCGGCAGTGTGCGGTTGTGGTTCGATTTAAAATCGTTTCAGACAATCGGATCCGAAAGTAGGAAATGTGCGGCCGCCCTTAAGCCCAGTATGCTGCCTCGAAGAAACTGGTCAAGAAAACAATGGTATAAATAAAGGATTACTCGTTTGATGTAGTTGTGAAGTGTAAAAAACTGGTAAATGTGCGCAAGGGAACTTGTGGCAGGTTTTTTCGCTTTTCGCAAATAAATTTTATATTATAAATACGGCAAAATGCCGAAAAATGACATGGAATTTTTCACCGTAAAACGTAATTTTTTCAAAAACTATTATGATTCCTGCACATTCCTGAATTTTATCTAAAATACATGTGGAGACATGACAAAATTTCATTGAAATCCGCCACAAATCGCGAAAGTCAATCTGTTCCAAAAATTTACCACGAGATAGTTTACTACAGTAGTTATGGAACGCAAAATAGTTAAAGCCGGAGGTACACGATACGGAAAACGTCATATTTATAAGGAAATATCTTTGTGGATGTCACTTTTGACACATCGAGTCACACGATAAGCAAAAATGAGTTTGCAACCTGTATTTTGCAATTCACAGATTCCCGCGACGCCGTGCCGCCCGTAAGAGCGGTAATCTCAAAACTGTGTTCATAAAGTTTTGTATGGTGTGACTCGGGAAATTTGTACCCCGCAAATTGCTTGGATGTGCCGAAAATATTCCGAAATTTTTGGGATATTTATAAGCGATACACCATATTGCTTATCGTCGAGTCACACGATATGAAATACGGCGTATCGCTTATAAATACGACGTTTTCCGTATCGTGTAACTCCGGCTTAAATCTTAATTAATAGTATTTCAGGGTTTTTCGGTAAAGCAAAATATTTCAATGATTCTTCACCACATTTTCTTTTCATGTCATTTTTACAGTTCTTTATTGCACACTTAACCATTTTAAATGCAAAATGGTCTTAATTAATGTTTAAAATATTAAATATCTTTTTAAACTTGCACACGAATTTGTAAACAAAACGCTGTCAAACCATCGAATGCTCATTGGGTGAACCCGGTGACGCGTAAAATGGCGCGGGTGGGAAATCATTTAATAATACCTTATATGTTCCTTGTATCATGAGTCAGATGTACTTTGCCCTATTGTTTTGGTTTTGTATCATGGCTCTGGACTTCGCAGCTGCGTCATATATTATGTCAAAATGATTCGTTGTTTAAAGTGCATACAATTTACTGTGATGTAAAATATTCTGTGAAAAATGGATGAAATAAAAGATTATATGATGATTTTGAGGGATGATCCCGCACAAAGCTTACTGGTAATTTGATAGCAAAGTATTTTTGTTTTAAAATTTTCCGTAACGAACAGCCAAAGATTTTTGCTTCATTCATTTAATTTGCTTTCATTTAATTTAGCTTCGCCACAATTGTAATCAGTGTTTTCTTCTTTCAGAAACATCTAAACAGTCGTGATAAGAAGATTGTACAACTTTGTAATGTAGACTTAAATGATATTTCGCATCATTTAATTAAACAACCTTATCCAATGTTGCAAATTTTACAGTTTTGGGTATACGAGACTAAAAGCCTTCAAAATGCTGTTTATACCATTTTAGATAAATATTTGATCGAAACATATGATGATGAAAAACAAACTACACGATTTTTGAATTTCCTAGCAAATTTCAATCTTCCAGCACATTATGACATGCAAATAGTTGAAATTATCTTGCCAAAAATTCATAAGAGAAAACACATGCAAAGTGAATGCATACCTCTAGGTCTACTTGCTCGGTCAGATAATTATTTTCTAAAAAGTTATTTGGAAATAAAATGCTGTGCTTGTCCTATTTACAACAAGAAATCTTTCTTGTTTGTGGCACTCTACAAAAGTGGCCATATTGTGTTAAACATGATAAAGGAAGATTGTTTACTTTCAATAAGTCAACTGTTCTTCAAGAACACAATATGTATACTAAAATTTGTGAATTCTTTGATAACTCACACAACTACGATAGATGATTTCAAGAGAACGAAAATTATTAACTCTTTGGCAATGTCAAATACGAATAATATCCAAAGATTATTATACGCAGATCTTTTTGCTTTATATGATGTCCTAGATTTTGTACATAGTCATTCGTCTGCAATAATGGACATAAACGAAATTTTGCAGCAATCAAGTGCTTTGAGAATACTTTATTATAACACGTCCATTGTTCATATTACTTACGACGAGTGCAAAATATTATTAGAAAGAAACTCGAAGGCGTATTCAAATATTGTAGACAGCACTCAAAAAACAAAAGAACTAGAAATATTGTCGCATTTTTATATATTGGTGACGTTCTTTGAAATAATTGTATGCCGCAACAATATCAAAGAATTTATAAATGAAAAGTTTTTAAAAGTCCACATAATGTTCCAACAAATTAAAGATATTAATCTTACTTGCTGTGTCATTGAAAACATTTTCAGATTATTGTTTTTAAGGTGGGAGTACTTTACAAGCTTATGCAGAACTCAAGAATATCGTCCGAATTCTTCGGGAACGGAAAATGTCGACATAAATATCAGTGCTTCAGCTGGAATTAGTTTAGAACGATGTGGCTTTATATGCAGAGAACAGGCCTTGAAATACGTCTTATTATTTTTAAAAAATATAATCGGTAAAAAATATCATCGAGAAGAATACAAAACAGCTCCCAAATCTGCTCAAAACCGATTGGCAATGATATTAGAAAGGGTAAATAATTCGATCTGGAAATTAAATGTAATTGGAAAAAATTCTGTAAACGCCTATTCTTTTGTACTTGAGAGAGAAGAACTGGTTCAAGTTGTGCAGTCTCATTTCGAAATGGCTGGAAATTATAGTAGTGAAGAGAAAATAAGGGAAAGAAGACATTCAAATGCCTCAAGAAGGAAAAATAAAATAAAGAAAAGAAGCATTTCAGCAAACCAGAAAGCAATGCATTTTAATAAAGAAGACAAGAATATAATGATTAAAATGTTAGGCTCACCGAAAGATTTAGTGGCATTGTGCCTTGGAGCTGGTAATCTTACCAAAGCGAAGCAAATGATACAAGTATGTTCTTATATCCATATGTATATTTAAGTGTGTAGTCGTACTTGTACGTTTACTAATTATAGAAATCACCATAGACAAAGTAAGAATAAAGATGTCCCACCAAAACCATAATTGAAAGGTTTTGCTGCATCGCATCCTTCACGTCTAGGGCGGCCGTGTCTAAGGTGTCGGCCTTAACTAGGCACTATTGAATTGTTAAAACCGCCTCGGTATTAGAAAAATGCCATGTACTAGGACAGTAGTGGAGTGCCTAGAATATAAAATCTAACTCGTAAGAGAAACAAACGCTAAACATTTTTTACAAAGGTTTATCATTTCAAATATAATTTTTGGTTCCTCTAAATATTCGATCCTGATACGATATTCAAAATGTCATTACTCAAAAATTTATTGCAGAACAAAACAATGTATTGAGTAACACTGGAGCATTCCATATGCCGACTGCCGATTTTCATGGATACACCACGAACATGATGTGTTTAGAGAAATCGAAAAGTATATCGTTAACTGTTAAGATATACGGCGGGCATCTAGAAACAGTGTCTGTAAATGAAGTGCGGAAGCTCGTCTTCACCTCTAAGAACCAGTCCCTTCAACACATTCTCCCATAAAAGACACCCTATTGATACACACGTGTAGCTTACGAAGCTGGCCACATTTGGGAACAAGTCCTGGACCACAGAGCGGTCGCCCCTTCCCTCCTTAAGCCTCGCCTTAAGCCTTCATATATCTAGGTCATACTTTATATCCGGGGGTTTTCGACCACGAGGAGTCCATTACATTACAAATTTCATGCATCCGTGATCGTGCCTTTTTTATTAAATAAATAAGTTGTTTGTAACAGCAATATAAAACGTACGATCACGGATGCATAGGAATCCCCAAGATTTTTCTTGTTTCCTACTTTTGAGTTTGCAAATTGTCCTTATTCAGGTTTTAGTTTTTTAAACGTATTTTTTTATTAGATACAACACTCAGTAAATACCAAGAATAATATAATTTCAAATAGAAAGCCTAGCAACGTAGGCACGGAAGGGCGTAGCAGCACACGCCGCGCCGTCCCGCTAGTTATCTATAGCAGAGCAAGTTTCGCAGCCTCCATTTTTTTGTGCATATGCGGTACATAGTATAGTTACTTTCTATAAGCTGTCAATGGTATGTAGTTTACCCTTTAAGAATTAATACTCTCTAGGAAATTTTTGTTTGTTTGTTTTCAAAATATTCATCTGCAATATTGTGGTTGGGGGACCGGGTAAAAATTTGAAAATTACCCATTTAAAAGGTCTTTATATATTATCAAACTTTGTTCGAAATTTAAACGTTGAGATTCGTTTGGAAGTTTAATATCGTAAACAGTCAAAGTTAGCAAAGATTACTTGATATTTAGTTACATCGGAAATAAGGAGGCATAACGAATTATTCTATTATCTAAAGCCATATTAAGATGCAAGTCTTATGCCACGCTCAGTATTTTTGTCATTGGAGGAGTGTAAGAAAATATACCACCCAATTACCAATTGTGTGAGCGACGACATACCAGATTCTTTGATGGTTTGATGTTATTGTTGGATATTCTAATATCATAAATCCTGTAAAAAAAACATGGTGAAGAGAAGAAAGAGAGATCTCGAAAAAAAAGTCCTCGCCATTAACTATTTACTTATACCGGTCACCCGACCCAAATCCACAATCCTTGTAGGAAATGGAACTCTACTCTATATATGAAGTAGGATCCAGACATTTGGTAGACGTTACTTCGGTTCTCGGTTTCAGTAGTTCATACAGCGAAGAGAAGAAATAATTATGAAGTTACAACTCTGAAAACTGAAAAAGTGACAAAATTTCGTGATTTTTGGGGTCCAAAAAATTAAGCTCACCTTAGAAACTGGCGCAAACTCATTTAACTCTTTTTGGGGTGCCCAAAGTGTATCTAATCAAAACACTTCAAGTAATCGGTTGGTACATGTTGGAAATTTTATTACGAATCACCCGGTAATGAAATTATTTCCTGACTTTATCTATCGAATCGACTTGAACTTCGAATTTTTCACTCTCTCTAGAACGGGGACTGGGGAGTGATTTCCAGATTTCATTCTGTTGGCGGTACGTGTTTTTATGAACGGAAAGGGGTGAAATCTGAAATGTTGTACTGGTCATTGCGTTTATTATTGAGAACTATTCCGTATGGTAGCCCTTAAAAAATTCGGTCTTTCAAGATAAAGGCCACCTTAATGTGCAACACCACGTAAATACAGCACTGTAAGCAGTTTCATTTTCTAGCAATAATTCTTTACTAAGTTAGATCTAGCAAACCTGCTGATGTACTGTTTGTTATTTATGAATTTCTTTGACAAATTTAAGCATTTCTGTCCTGACTTGATTTCTTACTTTGTCTATGATCTCATTTATTATAAGATAAGAATTAAATTTGTGTAAAGAACAAACATTCTTTAACGCTGTCAAACTCATAAAAAATTTTCACTAATAATAAGCTTAAATGTAAAGCAAAATAAATTAAATTAAGTGTGAAGTAGCTGTAACATGCAGGTGCAGTCATGCCTTGGTTTACGCGACTTTTATTTTAACCTATATCACTTTTAGGCGAATTCGTTTTTAAGAAGATTTTCAAGCTTTATGCGTTTATTTTTCAGTGTTACACACTATCATATTTGTGTACGGATAATTGGATAGATCTCTATCTCTGCTTAGTCCTTTTATATGTTTTGCTAAACAGGTTCTTGCTAATTTTATTAGATATTATTATTCAATAGCTTCCAATTTTAGGATAACTTATTTAAAATGGCCACCATTTGCCTTTTAGCATGATCGAAGTCTGTCCGCCTACTCATCGATCGCAGCAAGCACTATATTTTTATACTATCTTGATATTTATACTACTGACACTTGATATTGATTAAAATTGATGACAAAGTGTCAGTAATGTAAACGGACGTTTACCGTTGCCTGGTCGGATGGAATCGCGTTTTGCACACTCGATGTGTTGAAATTTTTAAAACTACGTCTTGTGGGGTATCGTTGAGAAGCTCTTGATGAGTAGTTCATAAATCAGTAACTAGTTTCTCGATTTTGAAATAAATTACCCCAATAAATGCAATGAAAACACGTCGAAATCTGCCTCAAGCTGTAGGCCTGTCGAAAGGGATTTTATTCCCTTTAATATACCTAAAATCCTAAATATTACACAACGCAGAGACATTAATCTGATACCAAACTACTACGTAAAGTATAATCAGTATTCGGTTCAGACCAATTATGAAATACTGTAGATGTAGAATGGCAAGCAGTGGCGTAACTAGATTCATTGCGCCCTGGAGCGATTCATTGTGCGCCCTCCCCTACCGGACAAACACATTCACGACACCTCAATTATTCTTATACGTTCGGAGGTACAAGTTTTTTCCATATTTTAACTATCTTCTTATAGAGGACCGTTTAATCTTAGATGTAGAATAACGCGGTATTCAAATATTACCATATTGCATGCGGATATATTGCGGACATTTGGAAATTTTCCTAGCTTAAAAGTTAAAATCGAAGTATTCTAAATACCCGAACTCGGCATTCGGGAATTTGATTTATAGTACATATTGTCGCACCCCATCTCCCCATTGAATAAGTGTCGCACCGAATTTTCTTTACAAGCTCATGTACACTTAGTAATTCAGTTAAAGGCCCCACGTACACATGACTTCCAGCAGTACGGATTGATGTTAATACTATTATCTAAATATACGAAAACATATTACATAAGAGCACACAAATTTTAAATTTTTTGTTTGTCCATTCTGTTCCTTCTTGGAATCAGCGACCTTCGTGTAATCGAAATTTTATTGCAGGTGCGGTGCGCAGTTGCCCTGATAGCTTCTTCAGAAAACTGAAAAAGTAGGTAGTTTATAACTAGAACCGTTGGGGCTCAATTATCTCCAAAAGGACGCCCTCCTACAACCCGAAAGTAAAATAGTGAAAGAAAACGCAAAAACGTTAAGGTTTTTTTTCGTGATTTTTTATTTTTTTCCTGCTGCGCTTTTTGCGCCCCTTTTTGCTGTGCGCCCTGGAGCCGCTGCTCCGCTTGCTCCATGCTAGTTACGCCACTGATGGCAAGGGTTTAATATATTATAGAAAAAACACCTGTTAAAAAGTCGTTTACAAAACTGTGCAAAAATGGTTCTCCCATCGTAAAAAGAGATATTTTTAGTTACTGAAAAGACATGTAGAAAAGGAACGATTTCGGTAAAAACATCAGGAAAATTTGAAAATCGTGCAAAAAATAACGTTTAAAAAAACTTTATGCAAATGAATAATTTTAGGGTCCTTGAGGGAAACTAACGAATATTTATAAAGCTGTTTTTTTCACACTTCTCAATAATGATTTTACATTATATATTTCTTTTGCTTTCTATCACCATTATTTCAAACGTTCGCAAAAAGTCAAAACTAATCAACATCAAAAACAGTCCAATAAAAGAAAACAAGAATAAAAACATTTTTTATTATTGCATTCGTACGTAAAATAATTGATTGAAACTTAGAAACTGTTTATAGTCCATTGAAATGTTACAAAATGGATGTGTAGGGCGGAGGGTCAGTGTAAGTATAAAAATCGGTTTTCTTGGTTGATCTCATTTGGCCGCCATTTTGAAAAAAGGGGTGTAAAAGTTTTTCCGCGATACGTTGAGAACTGTTAGTCTCACAAACAATTTTTTAAACTATAAAAATTAAAAAAATTGAAAATGAAAAATATAATTCAAAATACGTAAAAATTTTCAAGAAAAAGATCATTTAAGGGTTATTATGTTATAACTTTTTTTCTATTGATTTTTTTGAAAAAAACACAAGATGTTTTTTGTAGATCATTTCGATTGTGAACAATTTTCTTTATACTATTTATTTTATTTCTATTATTGAAATAATAGTGACAGAAAAATATGAGCTATATATTCATTATTGGTAAATGAAAATAAAGCGTTTTATGGTTGTCACTCTGTCTGCCTGTTCGTCTGTCGGTCTATCTGTTCGCAGTTCGTCGATAACCTGAGAACGCTTACACAATATATTATACATAGCTAGAGGAGTGAAATTTGGCACAGCAATACTTCGTTAAAATACGAAGGTCAAGGACTCGACTTCGAAGATGAGCAAAATAGGGCAACTCCTTCTTAGTGTTTCCATATAAGCCTGAATCGTTTTTATACAAAACTATTTAATGGATTTTTTTTACTGCCCAAGTAGCATTTTCCTCCACATATGGGTTGCAGTTACGTCGTGGTGTCAAAATTTGCTTACCAGTACGCCACTGTTACTACCATAGCGACGTTGTCAATTGTCATAACTTCTACGTTTCTAGTTTGGTGCAACACTGCGGGCATATTTTGGGCATTGTGTGGAAAATGTTCCCTGTACAAGGACAATATTGTGGTTTAATTTACACCAATACTAATTTGTTTCTTAGATGTTCTGATATACATTTATATGTATCATCGTTTTGATATAAAATATGAACACACTATCTAAATGTATTTATGGAAATATATTTTGATAGCTTAGTGAAATAATTATTTGGTTTTTGACTTAAGCAGTCAAAAAAAATACAAACGAAGCCTAAGTTTTCGTTTAACTTTTTGTGTTACCTAGTTAAAAATTCATGGGCTTTCATAATTCCTAAATATATGTATTTTTTCAAAAACTATTCATGATAAATGTGATTTTAAAAACAAGGTAAATGTAATATATTTTACAGTTAATGACTACACCAACTTTTTAAACTGTTAGATTCACTTGAAAAAGAGATTTAACATAAATAAAAATATTGAAAGCGTTAATTTTTAAAATATATATTTTTCTAAAATCATCCGCCATTGTTCATGTTTCTTGAGTGTTTCATTGTCTTTCTTATACTGTGCTTAAATTGCCACAGTGTTTATTATGTGTCATGCAACGGGGCCCACTTAGAAACAGAAACCTCTTTGCGTTTTAAATATTCCCAAATAGTCACAGTTACTATTTTGTGTTATAAAAGTTCAGAATGAGAGACTTAAATAACTATAACAACAACGATTTTCTGTCATTTTAAAAATACACAATTCGGAATTCGGGAACAATGCCTAAAGTAGGATTTGTTCCCAAAGGGGAACAACTAAGGTAAAAGTTACGTAACAGAGCTCTTGTATGTGTTGATATAGGATATTTGAGCAAATGGGAATTAAAACGTCACAGTTACCGAGAATTTTGTCATAATAACGTAACGAATACGTTGTAGCGTGAAAACTGTGGGATGGGTAACAGAAGGTCGCAAAAGGCTACTTGGGTGAATGCTTACATTTTAATTTTTTTTCGTTAAATATTGTTATAAATACAGATTATAATTAATTATTTGGCAGCAATTTTTTTTATTTAGTCTTTTTATACGATATTAAAATTATAAAAATGGAAAAAAACTGCGGCAGTTTTAGAGTAGTAAAAGTGGATGGATTTACATGGGGTTTTTTGATTTGGAATGAATGAATGGGGATCTTTCGAGTGGGGTAAATTTTGTTTATGCTTTTGTGGTTGTGAAGGTGGGGGTGGTTACCATCTCCAAAAAGTTCCTTTATTAAAAAAAGATTAGGCTAAAAGATTCATTTCTAGACGAATTTCGAGAAACCGTGACAATTTCGTGTATTCATTATATTTGTTATGGTCTTCTTTGTACTTATTGTTTTTGTAAGAGTTTCTTAATGATCCTGTTGATTTACACGATTTTGGTTTATGCCGGTTTTTTAGGAATATACTTTTGCATAACCCAAGGTATGATTGTATATTAACTGAATATATTTTGCTTTAGAGTTTGTGATTATGAGAATTATACTGCCTTTTCAATTTAATTTTAAAATGTTTCTTTTATTTAGATCTTCAATTTGGAAAGTACTGAATTCCAAAAGGACCTAAATTTCCTTAAAAACATGCAGCAAACTACAAAAATACTTCAATCAATATACGATAAATATAAAGAAGAAGAAATTCAAAGCTTTCAATATTCCTCAGCGATTCGGCGAATCCGAAGGGCAGCGGTAATTGGATTCGAGGTTTCGAAAATTGCCAATGTAGTTGAAAAATTCGCTTTGACCAATGCGATTCAGCAAGACGAGGAAACTCAAATGTTGATGAATAAACATAATTCAAATTATTTGTACTTGGAGGAATACTGCTGTGACAATCTTCTAATAAACAATGTTTTGGATTTAGTCTTAAATTTACCTTGGGATTATGATATATCTTGCACCATACTTAATTTAACTGAGCAACTTTTAAGACGTGATATTTTTCTGGAAGAAATCATTAACGGTGAAGAAAAAAAAACTGGATGTTATCAATTTTTTAAGAATATTGTAGAATGTATGCATCTTTGGAAAAATGCGCGGCAATCGGATGTGGATATCCAAAACTTCCTAACAAATAGCTGCTACTCTTTTAAAGCAAACAAATTAATACCAAAATTGGAGAATGAAGGATTATTTTGGAAAGTATTCACGAAAAATACTTTTTCTATAGAGACGTTCAAAGAACTTAAACATTTATCAAAGCCTTTTGAAAATAATTCAAAAATCAATTATTTCTCTCGCATACTTACTTACATTTCAAATTTGGTTAGACTTTACCAAATAAAAGATTTAATGTTGGAAATTCCCATTAACAAAATATTAAGCTATGATCCAAGAATTCTTACTGATGATATAATTTTTGTGGGCAACCAATCACTTATAAATGTCGAAAATGCAGTAAGCAATTTGAATTTGAATTTGATGCATATTCTCTCGTTGAATTTTTGCACAAAAATCGCTACATCGCAAAAAGGCTTCATATTGCAAAATTGCAAAAGAAGCAATGAAAATATATTTGAACATATCATAGCGGAAAATACTCTTTTAGGGTATCTACTCCAAAAAATTTGTGGTGTAGAATTAATACCAAAGAATGAAAGCGAATACTTTAAGCGAGTGCTGGAGTTGCCCGAAATACAAAATATCGCTTTAATGTATAACGGTAATGTAGCAAAAGCTGGTTTGCTGCAGAATTATATTGATGTTAAACAATTATATTTAATGGAGAACAAATTTGCCCTGACCTCCGTTAGCAAGGCGGTTATCGAAAATATTGGTATTTCGGACCACATCCAAGCAATTAGATCCAAGGCTATATCAAAAGATCCTCTCATAAGAGAAACAATAGAGCTAGTGGAATACATATCTGATGTAAAATTACGCGCTCAATTATTTGGTCAGCACTACACTAAAATTCATAACGTAGCCGTTGCTGAAAAGTTGGTAAACTCCATTTTGTTACATCAGTGTATTGGCGAATTAGGTGAAAAGATGGAAGCCAAACTTGGTGCGATACTTAAAGAAATAAAAGTGTACACTCAGATCGCTTCAATATATGATTTTAATTCATGGACTAAAGCATACGATTTCAGTCAAATATCTCCAATTCTTGTAATGGAGCGACTTTTGATAGAAGAGGAATATAAATTATGCTACGAGTGGCTCCAAATTATTAACGTACAACAGTGCAAACCGAAAACATACTTCTCCATGTTATTGACCAAACTGATTAACATTACTGGAAATGTTGATAAATATTTATTACTTCTTGTAGAATCGTTTAACATCGAAGAAGTAATTACTTTTTATGACAATAACTTGGAAAAATTCAGAAGTTTACCGCTTCTAAAGTACGTTATAGGATTCCTGCTGAAACACAAGAATGAAGAATTGAAGCCTGTTTACGAAAATTTGAATATTTCTTTAAAAATATTCGAACACTTGTCAGAAAATGAACGAGAGCAAAATTGGATTTTATTCAGCAAACCTTTAATTTTAATGGAGCAACTTATAATGAATTCAAAGTTTGAATTACTGTCGGAAATTCTAAGTATCACTAAACCAATGATAGCCAAATTACCTTGCAAATATTGCTCAAATTGGAAAGGAACCATTCACAATAGCTTGAGCAGCAATTCATGCGTTATGGGCTCAGAAAATAGTTCAGAATTTATTTTGCTTAACTATCATCTCTATCAGAAAGATCATATTATTACCACCGAGTGCCTTGACTTAGTGCTCAGAATATATGCTTCCAAAGCATTAGATTACCAAATAAGCGAAACATATTCTTCGTCTGAAAAAGTGTCACAATCTACGGACTTGAACAGCTTGGACTCACTGTGTGGAATTTTTGTTATGCCAAAAGATATTCCCATGAAAGGAAATTGGATTAAAGATGAAGAAGCTGCCCATTGCATGTGCTGCAGGCGGGCTGTTTTTACTATGCTTATTAGAAGACATCATTGTCGGAGATGCGGACGTGTTGTCTGTTTCAACTGTTCTACGAACCGCATGAAAATCCCGGAAATATATCAAGATGTTCGTGTGCGAGTTTGTAATGATTGCTACATTCAAACGCAAGCTATGAAAACTAAAGCTGATCAAAAATTTGCAACTCCAGAACAAATTTCAGAGAAGAAACATAAAATTTATGAAAAGTGGCAACTTAGTGGAAATCTTACACACGACAAGCTGCTTAGAGAGGAATTTTGCTTTGAACATACCCCAAGTGTTGCCTTGTGCCTTTCAATTCTTTCCTTCCATGCTAATGATGAAGAATATATCAAATTTCTTCTGTATCACTGTAGAATTCTTGAGAAGCTTCTCATGCCGAATCCCGAGGTCGATTATGTCCTAGTGTCCAAAATGTTGAATTGTTTAGCAGTTGCAGCAAAGGTATTCCTGAGGAATTTGTATGACATTGTGTAATTTTGGCTATTCTAGGTTCGAGGTGGCCCTCCTGAGTGTGATATTATAGGAGATAATGCAGAGATTATAATGTCAGTGGTACAAAATGAATGTGAATCTCTTTTACCAATGGAGCCTCTAAAAAACAATAGCCTAAGGAAATTGGGGGATGCGTTGGTTTCCATGGAAAAGTGGTCATTAGCTTTAGATGTGTTTTTGAAATGTGGATGCTCCAAAGCAGGCGTCAAGGCTGCTCATGGTTTATCCTGTTTAAGAGCTGGATGTTTTGATACAGGTAATTTAAATTTTATATTGATATTATAATTTATAAGACATCTTTACGCAATCTTATACCCTGGACACACGGGAGTTCTTAACTGAGGTTATGACGTCAGAATGACGTAATCCATGTTAATTTCCTATGCCGAACTGGGTTATTAACCCACATGCTGGAACTCAGTTAAGCGGAGTTTATATAGTCTTTGGTATGACGCTTATTTAACTCACGAATCGTTCTTTTCGGCTCTGCTCCCGGGTGAATCAAATTTTCAACTCTCAGAATTTTCGAATCCGTTCACGAGTTTTATTTTTAAGTTCATGAATAGAAAAATTTGGTTCACGAGTGATTTAAAAATTCATCTCAAATGAATTCCATTCGCTCGTCAGTGACCCGAAATTTTTTCACTCTCCGAAGCCTGCTAGGTAGGGTTATTTGTTCTCAAATTATTATTCGAATGGCTCGATTCTGGTAATATGACCATAGGCGTAACTAGGATTTGGCGCTGGGGGCGCCAGGGCCAGACCCCGTCCAATTAGCTCTGTGTATTGTATTTAAAACGGATAAGATAAATAAAACAAGTACAATTAAATACTTTGTTTGGTAATACTTTTAAACAAGCTATAATTTTCTGTTTTGGTTACATTTACTTAAAACATTTTCGGCAGAAACTCGGCATTTCACAAGTGAATTTTCGATATTTATAATTATAATAGCCAATTTTTTATTCGACGCATAGCTGAAAAGCTGCGCTCGCAATCAGCTGAACTGATGGGTATTGAGATTGACAGAGTCACTTGTAGCAGTTTATAATAATTAGGACAGAAGTCCTTATTAACTTCTTGCTTTAGACTTTGCAAATTAATTTCCTTGCTTTTGTTTTTTAAAACATTTTTTATAACTGATGTCTCGGCCTGTAGTAAATCAGTGTCGATGAGCATTTTGCTTTTGTAAGTTTTTGCTAAATCTTCGGACTCTTTCAAGTCTAATTTATAAAAGGAATCGACAGATCGGGCAAGTGGTAACTTACTAAATCTTCCTTTTAAGTTTGCAAGAACATTATCCATTACTTAAAAATAAATATTAATCTTCCAATATTCTCATGGATTTACCTCGGAAGCCAAGTCGACACCATTTTTTTTGCCAAGGGTTCCTTCTGTAACAAAATCGTCCAATCTCTTTGGTTCTTTCTTTTTGAAATTCGCACTGGTTCAAGCGATATATCATGCTTTTCGGCAAAAGCAACTATTTCCTCCCAAACGCGACGCGGTAGTCTAGTCTAGTCTAGCCCAGTCTTTCAAATAGTCTTTCAGTAGTGGTCGATCCGTAATTTTTTTTTATGGGCTGCATCTCAAAACTGTGTTTTTCGGGGACACTTGTATATAGAAATCGATTTAAATATTCTGCCAGCTTAAAGCCTATAATGTAGGTTATTGAAGTATGGATGTATTAACAACGGAAGGTCACGAAAGTGAAAATCGCTTTGCTCAACCAGTCTAATGCCATTTTGTTGATAATTAATAGTTATTATTAAATGTAAAATTTTAGCGGCTGAGAGCAAGAAACAAAAAAGTTACGGCCATTTTTGTCTGCCATAGGAATATATGGGAACAGTCCAGGAATTTTAAGTATTGACCCGTAAGTAATTAATATAAAGCTGAAAATTGGCAGGTTACGGAGAATACAGAAAAAAAAGTCTCCGTGTCTCCCGTCTCGACTACTTTGCAGTCTTTCAGGAAAACAGCTATGACTCCCAAAGTAACAAAGCTAGCCCTTCCAACTTCTTTTTGTTTCATTTGTGTTTACTTTGTCTAAAAAACATATTATTACAATATTCTTCCCAAACATTATAGTTTAGCCGTAATCGACTGTTAAAGAGAAAATTTGTAATTTCACCCTTCGTCTTTTGAAAACAACTGCGTGTAAGGGCACGATACCGATAACTGCGATAATTCACTTTTTTGATGAATTCCGCAGTATTTTGGGATGCTGATCATGGGAAAAATAATGAAAAAATTCTAGACCGTAGCGTTTACGAGATATTCTTAAATTTCACATGAATTTCATATGAATCGAATCTTTAACGAAGGATATCTCTGACTTAAAGTTTGGGACGTACAGACCTAAATTGCAATTACTCGGCAATGAACTTACATTGTAATATTGAAAATATCTTCCTGGAATTTGTTTAATAAAAGAATTTTAATTTTTTTTCAAAACAAACGTAATTTTTTCTAATAATTTTTTTTTTCAAAAATACATTTGAAATTTAAGTGCAATGTCGCCGTCGTAGTAGCCACTGCACTGCCTCTGGCAAGAAACGGAACGTTCCTTCCAGTGCTCCACACATTGTTACCTATTCGCTTGTTTCACTTTCTCACTTTCGTTTACAGCGACTGAGCGACAGGACGCGTAATTCGTCTGCTCTCTTTTCTTACTTCAAATTGTAAGTGTTTTTATAATTATTCTGATAGCAAAAATGGATAATTGTGAAGGTAATTCATAATCTATAATAAAACTTTTAAGTTGTCATTTGTTTTTTTTTTTGTCCTATGATGTGTGTTTGTGTTCTCCTTCTCAGTTCTGTGATGTGAATTTGGCGTAGTTTATTGAAAATTGTATGGCGGATACCTCAATATGGCGCGGATTACGATTTAATTTTCTAACAACCACTTTCACATGCGTATTAAAAGAAAAAAATTGTAGTAGCTCAGTTAATTATATTTGAAAATATTTCAAAGTGAATTGACGTAGAAAAATAAAATTCGTGAAAAATGTATTGTAAGAAAAAAGAAACTGCAACTCAACGAAAAAGAAGACTTGAAAAAGCAAGAAGAAAATACAAGGAAAACGTGAAGCAGAAAATGAACGACTTCGAAATAAATTATTACTCATAACTAATGATGAAGCGTTAGCAGACATAATTAGAATGACAGTAGAGATCTGGAATGCCGTGGCTGATGAAAATTGCGTGAGATACAAAGTCCCAAACTGCATCGGAGCAATGGATGCGAACATACGTAAATATAAGGAAACCCCCGGGCGAAGGGTTTGCGTTTTTGAATCATAAATCGCGTCATTCGGTCGTGCTGCAAGCCGTGGCAGCGCCGGATTTGCGATTCGTCGCGATGGAAGTGGGTTCCACGCACAGGCGTAACTAGGATTTGGCGCTGGGGGGGCCAGGGCCAGACCCCGTCCAGTTAGCTCTGCGTATTGTATTTCAAACGAATAAGATAAATAGAACAAGTAAAATTAAATACTTTTAAACAAGCTTTAATTTTCTGTTTTGGTTACAACATTTATTTAAAACATTTTCGGCAGAAACTCGGGATATCACAAGTGAATTTTCGATATTTATAATGGCTAATTTTTTATTCGACGCATAGCTGAAAAGCTGCGCTCGCAATCAGCTGAACTGATGGGTATTAACATAGCCACCTGTAGCAGTTTATAATAATTAGGACAGAAGCCCTTATTAATTTCTTGCTTTAGATTTTGTATGCTAATCTCCTTGCTTTTGTTTTTCAAAACATTTTTGATAACTGATGTCTCGGCCTGTAGTAAATCAGTGTCGATGAGTATTATTTGCTCATGTAAGTTTTTATAAAATCTTCGGACTCTTTCAAGTCTAATTTACAAAAATCCCTTTCGGCAGGCCTACAGGCTGAGGTAGATTTCGAAGTATTTTGATTGCGTTTATTGGGATCAATTATTTTAAAATCGAGAAACTAGTTATGGATTTATAAACTACTCATTGAGAACTATTCAACGATACCCCACAAGACGTGGTTTAGAAAAATTCGAATTTCCACCCCCACCCCCATTAGTACCCCACCTACCCCCAATTTGGTGGTGTCACCGTTAACCTCATAGAGAGTACTCTTATTTATGCAAATAAAGTCTCTCTCTAAACTTCATAGGGGCCGAGATATAATTTTTTTTCAAAATTTCAACTCCCTCCTCCGTCTTCCCCCGTGTGCCGATTTTGCTCATTAACGAACTTAACCGAGCTATTAACCCCAGAAATAACATATTAAAATTTTTTTCCAATATCTTCAAAAATACGGCCGCTAGCGTGTTAATTTTATTAGGTTTATTCAAAATAAAAAAAACAAATTTTAAACTCAGAACTTTATTCAACTAGAACTTCTTAAAGACTGAATTTACAATTTCGACTTAACTCTAGCTATGCTAAATGATCCCATTTTTTGCTGCAACTCCAATGTGCTGACTTTCCGGTCACGTTGCACCGAATTTGGGGTGAAACTCCTCAATTTTGCGTGAGAAAGCTTTTCTTTCCCACGCCCGGTGTTAACTCTTCCCTTCTTAATTTGGACGCCCTCGTCCAACTTCCGGGGGGCGCGGGCGGTGATTGTTTTGTTGTTTAGAAGAATGATGCTCGTGATTTTGATGCCCCATGTTCTTGAGCAATTTCGGCCTTCTGTTCTGCCGGGTTGTGTTGGATGATGATCGTCTCGGCTGGCTTCCTTCGAGAAGAAACTAGGAGAGATGTGAGTAATAATCCGAGGGCCGTGATCGCTCCATATGTGATCCATTGGTGGGTCTTCCTTTCGGTTTCTATTAGGTCTGTTCGATTGGTGTTGTTAATGTGAAGCTCCTTCATCATCTCCAGTGACAGTAGTTCTTGGTACTCTCTTTCTAATGTTGTAGGCTGCGCTATTGCGGGCAAGGCCTGAAGGGTTGATGCTTCTTTGGATCTGAATGTTTGTCCTTTGATTGTAATTGTGGCATTATGGAACTTAATGAGGAAGGTTCCCGCAAGCGTTTGGTTGATGTTGTTGATGGCTATTGAGGAGTTAAATTGGTTTAGTAGTAGGATCCCCTGGTCTATTTCCTCGATTGTCGGGACGTGTTGATTGTTGATAATGGTGCATGAAGAGTTGCGACTAGTCAACAGGTTTGGGATGCAAGTAGAATTGCTTATATCTTGTATGCTACTCTGTTTACAAATGGTTAGATAACTATATGATTTACAGTCTTCGTTTGTGCCAAGGATTTTATTGTTACTTTGTAATATTGTTTTGTAGGGTACTTTATTGATTATATTATTTTTCTTTACAGGTTTGATTATTAATTTCTGGTATAATTCATTCGTGGTTATAGGAATATTAATGATGTACAACAATGTGGAACTATTACTGATTACTTTAACGTTTGCAAATTCGAGTGCTTCCTCTGTGGTTGAATATGGCAAATTTTCCTGGTCTAATGTCTTCTTAGCTAAGTTAATGTCTGTTTTGGATAACATGATTGAATTTATTACACCTACTTTTGCCCATTGAATAGCATACCTAATATTAACTAATTCTTCTTTTATGAGTCTAATTCTATACTGGGTCCCTAATGCTAATTTTTCATTCATACGTTCGTCCTCTCCAAAGATTTTCATTATTCTGTTTGTAAGTTGGGTGATATTATTGATTCTTTCGTTATAGAGCTGATTAATTATTACTTGTTGATTATTATTTTTTATTACGTTGTTCATATGATCATTTAATATGACGTAATCGTCATGGTCGGGATTTCCCGCTATCCACTTCCATGCACTACCCAAGAAGTTAAGTGATCTTTTTGATCGGTGTGGATTGATGTTTTCGAACAATTCTTGGATCTGAAGCAGTTCATGTTTGAGGAAGGGATATAATGCATGATCTGGTTTGACTTGGTGTTCGAGGACTGGTTGCATGTTGGATATGAACTTTTCGTATCTGCTGAGGTCTATGAGGTGGATTAGTTTAAAATTGCCATTTTGCACTTTGGCTATGCCGGAATTAAGGACGATGATCTGGGAACTGGAATAATCTAGGATCTGGAATTCTCCGTTGCTGGTGAGGACGATGCATCTGAAAGGTTATTAATTTCTAATGTTACTCTTATGTACTATTCTTCCTGATTCAGTGACTACCGTACTATTTCTATTTTCTTTAACCTTTTCTTCCTTAAATCTAGGGCTTAATTTGGATCCGAGTCGTTTGTTTTGCTTGACGAATATAATTTCTCCGACTTCGTAAGTTTTTGGTGGTTTGCGTTTTTTGTTGTGGAATTTTAAATCTTTGAGCTGTTTTACTTTTAAATTTTCAATATTTTGTGCTCGAATTCTTTCGAAGTCGCGTGGGTTAATTCTTGGGGTGCGGCCTAAAAATAATTCTATCGGTTTCTTTTTGGTGGTCGAATGGACGGTGTGGTTATATTCGTTTATCGCTTGTTCTAACAATTCTTCGAAAGAACGGGCGATCCCTTCTGCACTCAGGCATCTCATTATCTCGGTAAGGGTCGAGTGGAAGCGTTCCACTTGTCCGTTAGTTTCGCTATTATAGGGGGGGGTTTTTATGATCGTTATGTTTAGTTCCTCCATCATCGCTGTCAATGTCACCGCATGGAGGGATTTCTCATTATCGAGTACAATGACTTCGGGAACACCGTAGAAAAATATTAGGTCGCGAAGTGGTCTTCGGATATCTTGGGCTGCTTTAGAATTAAGAATTTTGGCTTGGGCTAGTTTGGTGAACTTGTCTAGTGCCGTCAATGCTAAATGGTCTTTTAGTTGATAGATGTCGATGTGAAGGGTATGACCGGGATATGTTGGGATAGGGGTAGGATTCATGATTGGGTTATTGGGATGCCTCTCGTATTTATTTTCTTTGCATATTTTGCAATTTTTTAGAAGTCTTTTTATTTTTTGGCTCATTCTGGGGAAATAATATTGTTGCAGTATCTGTATTCGATTCTCCTCCGCGTTTCGGTGTGCTCTGCGATGAGTGGTTAAAATGATTTCTTCTTGTTCTGTTTCGTTTTCGACATCTTCAACTAATGTTTGAGTAAAACGGATTCTGTAGTCTGCGAAATGGTTTGGGTAAATTTCCTGAATTTCTCCCATGGTTCCTTCGTCGGTGGTGAGTCCGTTAATGGTTTTGGGGTTTAGGTATTTTTTGAAAATATTTATGATATCTGTTTGTGTGCACTGTGGTTGAATGAGGATGTGTCTATGATAATTTGGAAAGGGGTTGTTCAATTGGTAACTATTTTCGTTGCCTTTGCGCAATATTAACTGATTGCGAAAGACGTTGAGTGGTACTGTGACTGAGGGTATTAGGTTGTGTGAGGAACTCTCGCTACTGTGTTGAGTTGATGTCATCGAGTTAACTAAAGTTGGGGGTCTGGATAGGGCATCAGCAACGACGTTGGCCTTTCCTGGTTTGTAATATAACTCATAATTGTACTCCTCCAGGATTGCTTTCCATCTTTTCATTTTGGAGTTCGTGTTTTTGTTGCTGAGCGCGTACGTCAATGGTTGGTGATCGGTAAAAATCTTCACCTTTTTGGAGCCGTAAAGGAAGTTTCTTAAAGAGTTCAAGGCCCAGATAATAGCCAACATTTCTTTCTCGTTTGTGGCGTAACACTCTTCCGTTTTACTTAAAGTTCTCGACAGAAAGATTATTGGTTTGTCGTCTTGCGACAGTACGGCGCCAATGGCGTAGTCTGAAGCGTCAGTGGTCAGGTGGAATTCTTTATTTAGATTGGGATGCTTCAGTATTACTTCTTCGGATATTAAGGAATTTTTCAGTTTTTCAAATGACTCGTTTGCTTCTTCGGAGAGAGTGATTATTTTGTTTTTTGACATGTTTTTGGACACTCGTCCATCTTCCCCTCTTAAAAGGGATGTCAGGGGTTTTGCGATTTTCGCGTAGTCTTTAATGAATCGCCGATAGTACCCTGACATTCCGAGGAAAGATCTAAGGTCCTTGAGGGTCTTTGGCTTTGGGAAGTTTGCGATTGCTTGTACTTTTTGTGGGTTTGTCTTTATTCCGTCTTTTGAAACAATAAATCCTAGGAATTCGACTTCTTGTTTGAAGAAGTCACATTTGTCTAACTGAATCTTCATGTTTGCCGATTCTAAGGTCTTGAAAACAACTTCCATATTTTTGAAATGATCATCTTCGTTCTCGCCGAAGATGATAATATCATCTATATAGACATAACATCTTTTCCCGATATGTTCCCTCAATATATCATCTAGTGTTCTTTGAAAGATTGACGGGGCATTTTTCAGCCCAAACGGTAATCGGGTGAACTCATATTTTCCATTATTAATAGAAAACGCTGTTTTCTCGATGTCTGATTCCTTTAGTGGAATCTGGTGGAATCCGCTTTTTAAGTCGGCTATAGTAAAGTATTGGTTTTTTCCCAAATTTGCAAGGACTTCACCGATTTCTGGTATCGGGTATCTGTCTGGCACGGTTACCGAATTCAGCTTCCTATAGTCTATGACCAATCTGAACTTTTTTTCTCCAGATGAATCCATTTTCTTGGGGACTACCCATACTGGGGAGTTGTAGGGACTTCTGGATGGTCTTATTATTCCATCCCTTAAAAGTTGTTCAACCTGCTTATTTACCTCTTCTCTAAACGCCATGGGGTACGGGTAAGATTTCGAGTAGACGGGTTGATCGGAAACTGTTCGAATCTCGTCTTTTACAACTGTTGTGTACGTCAGTTTTTCGTCGGGGTCGGCGAATAAATTGGGACACTGCTGGATAATGTTGTTTAGTTTTGCGATTTGTGTATTGTTCATGTGTGTGGTCCTAAGGTTTAGGGAATTTACAGATTCGGAAGCTTGTTGCTTAAGGGGGAGTTTAATGCCTGGTTTAATGATCATGAAGCTCTCGTTAGTGTAGATTATTGCATTTAATTGTTTGAGGCTATCGTTACCTATGATGCCATCAAAGGCGACAAGGCTAGGGAGGAGAAAAAATTTTTGTTTTTCAACGGGTGGACCGAACGGATTTATGAAAGCATGGTGCGTTATTTCGATACTTCCTATGACAGATCTTGCAAAAAAGTTTTTTTCGTTGGGAATGGGGTCTCTAATGTAGCGTGGCTGGATATAGTTTTTATTCGATCCTGTGTCTATGAGGAATCTAAAAATTTTCCCGCTCTCCGCGACGAATTCGTAATATGGTAGCGAAGAGCACGTTAATCTAAAAAATGAATGTCGTCGATTGGTTCGGTGTCCCCTAGATTTTGAGTTTCCATTGTTTCGGTATAATCAACGAGTGTTTGTTCATAATAAGCATCTGCTCGTCTTATGTCTTGCTCGTAGTTTCTGATCGCGTTCTCCGTTGAGGGGTCTTGTGCTCTCAAATTGAAAATTCTTTGTTGTTTAGGCGGAGGATGGGATTGTCGGGATAGTGGTCTTTTCTGCATGAACTGCTGTTGTGTTGGTCGATTCATGTAATTCACTACCCTTGAATGCATGGATCGATCGACATCCATGGGTTCCGGTTTGGGCATGGGTTTTGGAGGGAGGCTACGAGGATTTTGGAAATTAGGAGGAAGCGATTGTTGATTATGTGAGTGTTGTGGGGGTCGCGTTAGGAAATGGGGTTGTTGATAGTTTTGATTTCTTGATGGGAAGTTAACTAATTCGGGGTAAAAGGGTGTCCTCGGGGTGTAGTTTGACACAGTTCGTTGTGGTTGTGAATGTGATATTGATCTTCTAGGGGGTGTAGGCGGGTTGAAATTTCTTCGATTGTGATTCGCATTGTACGCGTATTGGCTGCGGAAATCCATATTTTCTAATTTTAGGCAAAGGTGCAAGGCCTGTGGTAGGTCCACTGGTTCCTTTACACTCAATAGCCTAGGTAATTCCCCTCGAAGTCCTCTTACGAAGGTGTCGAGTGCTTTGTCCCGATACGACTGGGTCATAACATTGAGCGATTCTTGATTTAAGTCCATGCAACACAATTTATTTAATATCAGTGATAAATGTTGGTAGACTTCCTGGTAAAATTCAGACACGGTTGACCTGCCTTGTACTAGCGTGGTCATTTGATATTCGAGTGTACCTAAATCGCGTTTATCCGCATAGTGTAGTGTGAGACATTTCGATATTTTATCCCAATTTAAAGGGGTGTTGTATGATTCTAATGCGATGTCGGCATGTCCGACAATTTTATTTCTTATAACACTAAGAATGCCATAGTATTTGGCGCTACCTTTTAATGGTTCGTAAATTGTTAGTATTCTGTCTACGCTCTTTTTCCAGGATCCGAATTCTCCCGGATTACCTGAGAATTCCCTGAGGCTTTTGACGACATCGGGTATTTTATCCATGTCGGTTAGATTTTCGTCTAAAGCTACGTTAATTGTTTGATCGACATCGTGATTGCTTTCAGAATTTGGGTTTAAGAGGGAACTTAAAATAATTTTGCCTTCTCTCCTTAAGGCTTCAGTTACTAGAGCTGTGACTTGATCGGATAGGTTTTGGGATTGCGTAGAAGGTCTAGACACGCCTGCTTCTTCCTGAATTGTAATTAGCTTGGGTGGTTTTATAATGTTATTAGTTTCCATTTTCGGTTTCTTTACTTTTATTTTTCCCACAATTACAATTTAATCACTCAAAAAGAAAAATTCAAAATCTTAAATTTGTTTTATTAACTTTTTTCTAAATTAGTATTTCACTTTTACTTTCAGCTCTTTAATGAAATTGTTTTGCACCGCAACTTATAAACTTTATAAAATCTGTATTTTTTATTTATTATCTTTATTTTGATTGAATTTAATGGCCCTTTTCCTATTTATGATTAGTTTTACAGGTTTTCTTTCAGATTTATTCTGGGCAATTCCTAGTTGTTCATAAAAAAAAATTCTAAGAGATGTAACTTACAGTAGTAGATATCCTAAACGGAGGACGTTCATTTGGGTATCTGGATGATGAGTCTTGTTCTAGAAGAGTTTCCACACGCTGTTCCTGGTGGTTTGTTGTCCTCACTGAGTTCGGGGGGGACCGGTTGTGGTTGTGGTCTTTGTTCGCAACAGGTCAGGCGGCTGTCGTCGATGAATTTGTTTCTTCGGCGACTCCGTTTTGTCCAACGACGAGTTTCTAGCTGCGTTGGTGACTCCGGGGCCTCGTTTCCTGATCCTAATTAGGTATTGCGATCGTTGGGGATTCTTATTTCCCTACTTGCCACTAAAAGTCACTTAAAATTCTTTCGCACACAATTTAGTAACACAACGTAAGTTTTGACACGATTGGTTACTGCGTGGTTCTGTACTGTGTTAGTCGCGGAAATGGTTATCACACAACAATTGACTTTATTTGATCTCCAACGGTCCCTGCTCGGGCGCCAGTTAATTTTATTAGGTTTATTCAAAATAAAAAAAACAAATTTTAAACTCAGAACTTTATTCAACTAGAACTTCTTAAAGACTGAATTTACAATTTCGACTTAACTCTAGCTATGCTAAATGATCCCATTTTTTGCTGCAACTCCAATGTGCTGACTTTCCGGTCACGTTGCACCGAATTTGGGGTGAAACTCCTCAATTTTGCGTGAGAAAGCTTTTCTTTCCCACGCCCGGTGTTAACTTATATATCCGTACCTCAGAGCAGAAGGTATGTAAATTTTAGAAGAGAGCGTTAAAAAATACAATAATTTCATATTCATTGTTCAGGCTATAAAACATGCAGAAATAATAATTTGTCACACTTGTTTTCTAGCCTGTACTATTTAATAGTTTAAACTTGATCTAGATAATACTTATTTATAATATGAATAATGATAATGGCTGGTCTTTACACTTATCAAAATTTTTGAAGATTGAATCTTTTACAGAACACATGAACTTAGTACTTTCTTATTTTTAGAAGAATTTCATGACTGTGACTTAATATTTGTATTTTGCACTTCATAATTATGATAAAATAGAAGTTATGAGATTTTATGCAGGGAAAAACGTGGGACACAATACTTTTTTTGGACATAATATGGTTTTGCCCTGGGTGATATATGTCTATACTGGACTTAATACATGTAACATAAAGATAATACTGTTTTGCTCCAGGAATGGGGTGGACTTAATACTTTTTACCTCGGAGCTTTCAATGTGGGAACAGCTTGAGTGCTTAAGGCCGCACATCCCCTTCCAGTACACAACGTGATAGATGTCACGTTTCTAGCACGAGGGATGGTTCTGACCTATCGTCAGGATTAGGTTCGACTGACTCACGCTCGGTGTTTCGTCTCTGTGATAGACTCATCAAGGTACCGACACCGCGTGCTCATTAGCACGCCTCGGAGCTTTCAATGTGGGAACAGCTTGAATGCTTAAGGCCGCACATCCCCTTCCAGTGCACAACGTGATAGATGTCACGTTTCTAGCACGAGGGATGGTTCTGACCTATCGTCATGATTAGGTTCGACTGACTCACGCTCGGTGTTCCGTCTTTTTGATAGACTCATCAGGGTACCGACACCGCGTGCTCATTAGCACGCCTCGGAGCTTTCAATGTGGGAACAGCTTGAATGCTTGCAGGATTTTCCGTATGCGATCGGGACACACCCTACTTACTAAGGGACACATTTTCTCCAGAGGACCCCAGCGAGGTTGCGTGCGCTGCCAGTGCCCACTGACAATCAAGCACGTACTCTCCTGTGAGGACACCAAAGCGCTTTATGGTCGTGAACTACCACCGTCTTCAACCCTGCTGGACCCCGCCAAACCCTCAGAGCTTCTTAGATTACTAACCAAACTAGGCATAACTACCCTAATTTAGTATTAATTATTAGTTATGGGTTATTAGTAAAGTTAAGTGAATTCTATTGTTTTCCTTTTGAATTTATCTTACATTACTTATATCAATTACAATTTCAATTGTAACCAGATTAGACACCACTGCCCGAGGTTAGTACTATTGTTCATATGTAAATGTATTATAAATTGTTATCTAAGTTTAAGTGAAGTAATTCTATTATTTTCGTTCTGGAGTTTACTATAACATTGTACCTGCAATACTTATTAGGCTATATTCTATCAGGACGTGCCATATGGGCATGGTTCCCGAGAGCGCTAGGTTAAGTGTGGAAGTGCAATTTATTGTAGTTCCGCAATATATAAATAAATAAATAAATAAAATTAATACTTTTTATAAAATGCTATTTCCGTCATTTTCAGTCCAATCGTCTTCTATAGTAAACCTCTGAATAGAGCGTGAAATTTAAATCTAGGTGAGCAAACAAACCGAAAAGTTGCAATTTTGGACTTAATACCCTTCTGCTCTGAGGTACGGATATATATATATATATATATATATAAACTTTCGAATGGGGGTTGGTTTCGTACTCAGGGAGGCATGAAGCGAAAAACTATGAAAGAATTTTTCGAAAGTCGTGACATGGTATACATCGCAATAGGTAGCTTTTCTTCGAAATCTACCTAAAAGCACAGATAGATATTGTCTGTGGTAAGAGGAATCTACAGATCGGGCAAGTGGTAAATTACTAAATCTTGTTTTTAGGTTTGCAAGAACATTATCCATTACTTGAAAATAAATATTAATTTTCCAATATTCTCACGGATTTACATCGGAAGCCAAGTCGACAGCATGTTTTTTGCCAAGGGTCGCTTCTGTAACAAAATCGTACAGTCTCTTTGGTTCTTGTTGCCGTTTTCTTTTTGAAATTCGCACTGGTTCAAGCGATATATCATGCTTTTCGGCAAAAGCAACTATTTCCTCCCAAACGCGACGCGGTAGTCTAATCTGGTCTAGTCCAGTCTTTCAAATAGTCTTTCAGTAGTGTTCGATCCGTAATTGTAATTTTTTTTATGGGCTGCATCTCAAAACTGTGTTTTTTCGGCGACACTTGTATAGAAATTGATTTAAATATTCTGTCAGCTTAAAGCCTATCATAGATAATGTAGGTTATTGAAGAACGGATGTAATCTGTGAATTGCAAAATACAGGTTGCAAACTCATTTTTGCTTATCGTGTGACTCGATGTCAAAAAGTGACATCCACAAATATATTTCCTTATAAATATGACGTTTTCCCTATCGTGTACCTGCAGCTTAATACCTTCCGATATTATGCTCCCGCAAATGTCGGAGCTGCAAAGATCAGTATGCCAAATACTGTAATTAGAAGACAGTTTTCAGTTCAGACGAAATCTTAAACGGATTCATGATTTCAACAAACACATTCCATAGTTTTATAATGTAGCCGTATGTTAGTTTTGCGCAGGATTTGCAATTTTGTAAAAAGATTCCTTGTTTTTTGGCCATGGAAATGTCATGATTTCTGGGGGGGGGGGGGGGGGGGGGGCAGCAGGTACTCTGGGGTGGGCCGTGCCCCCCTGGCCCCTGCCTAGTTACGCCTATGAGGATGACTGGGGAAATTCTTGTCATCAAATTATGTTCTAATGTATATAGGGTGTTCTAGAATGAAATGATAATCGAAAGCTTGGGTAGAGCATCCCTCGGGAACCTACGATTTTTTCCATATAATTCCATGTTGCTCTGGCCCCACGGCCTCAGTCATGGTCGTGGTCTTGGTCTTAGCGTGGCTAGTACGCCCTTACCCTAACAGTAACGCTATACTGGCCTATTATGTGCAGTGTGCACATTGTTGAATGCACAGTATAATTTTAGAATAATTAAATAACGTATTTTGTTTTTTAAAATGTCGATCAGTTGTGTAAATTTTATTAAATAATTCACACTATTATTTTACAGCTCGGGAACAGTTTTCTCATTGCTTTTTGCGGCTTTGTAATCCGGATTACATCAGTAATATCACTAAAGTATTGATGAATGAGTGCGACACAGAAGCAAGTACTATCGTCAGTATGTCAAATATTAAACGACCATATCGTAGTCCAGCGCTTTTGGAGGAGATAATTAAAATCATTGAGTCTACATCAAATGTACCTCTCCCAGAAACAATTGCACGAGCAAGTATAATACGTAATTCGAACACCTCACTAGCATCAACTCGTTCAAAACGTAAAGAAAACATTCCAATGTATGAACCGGCTATCAATATTTTGAATACTTTATCAAATGTGAAAGAAATTTCACAGGGTAATTATCGAGAAGAAGTTATAGAGTGCCTTGACAATAACAGATTCATTAAGAGTCATCCTAGAATGTTTGAAGAATGCTTATATTATATTTTTTCCTATGGTTCGCATACAGATGTCATAAATTTTTTAATACGTCACCAGGAAGTATCACAGGCATTGAGATATTTTATACTACAAGAACTTAATACAGAGATATTTGTACAAAATATTTATTTAAAACACTTGAAAGTTGGAAAAGTAGAATCTCTTATAGCACAAATGTTGGAAATAGATGAAAGTTTAATACTGTGGAAAGATGCCATTATACATACGTGTCGATATCTTGAGACAAAAAGTCTACTAAATTGCCTTTATCAACTGCAGGTTTTAGTGAAAGATCCAGTTAGAGCTAGCATGACTTGCGTAAAATTTTACTCAATGAATTGCTTGACTTTTAGAGATTTACAAAATAATTCTTATCACCTGTTTACTGCAAGAAAGCATTTGCAAGCAGAGGTTGAATTAAGCCAGTGGGAAGATATAAATATAGAAAAAATCCCATCGAAAACAACATTTCTGATGCAGATGGATCCCAAAACATTAAATGCGCATATAAATACGATTATAAGACAAATGGAGATTACAAAATTTTTATCTAAATGCGAAGAGGAAAATGCAAATGTACCCGAGATTTTAAAACAAGTAAGTTTTTTAATAAAAAAAAATATTTAGGTACAATTAAGAAAAAAATATATTTATGAGCCTTTTATCCTGAAAGTGGCATATAAGTCACTTTGTTTTTATACCCTAGATGTAGAGTATATTAGTTTTGAGCGTGCGTGTGCAACGCCAAGAACTAATAGCGATAGAAAAAAAAGAACTATATATTCATAATTGGTGAAAAGAAACCGTTTTATGCATGTCCGTCTGTCTGTTGTCTGTCCAGACGATAACTCGAGTGTCGAAAACGCTTGTAGATAGAGATTGGAAATTCGGGACAATTATACTTCCTTAAAATTGTAAGGTCAAGTTCGAAGATGAGCAAAATCGGGCAACTCCTTAGTGTTGCCACATAATGCTGAATTAGGTAAGGTAGAGTCAGATGAAATGACACCCTTTTTCTTCAAACGTCTATAAAATCGTCAAAACTCAATACTTTTAAAAGATTCAACATATTTTCGAAAGAAGAAAGGGTGTAGTATCTGTAAGTCGAAGTAAGTAATATTTTATCTTAACCCAAAAAAAAGTTATACTTTATTTTGCAAAGCAAGTTCAAAAAAAAATGTCGGATGAGTTGTAACTATATTATAAAGATAATGGACATTTATATGAAATAATGAGCAAATGAAATCAAAGAGAACAATTTTTGAAAATGTAACTAATTTTAATGAAAAATTAAAACTAAATCTAACCTTATAAATTAATCTGGATATTCAGGGTCGCAGTACTTACAAGTGTAATAACTATTTGTCATATTTGCACATTTCAAGTGCACTGCCCTTTGACATGTATTGCATTCTATTGAGTTGTGGCGAATCAACTTTTCAGGCATTGTTTTCATGTATATAATGCAAAAATCGTTATCTTCCTCATCTGTTGATTGTTGATCCTGTGTTTTCTTCGGACGTATTGTTGACTTTTTGTTTTTTAACTTACGTTTTGGTTGGTGTTGTTTGGTTGTTTGGGACCGGTGGATTTGGCTTAAAATGTAGTATGTCGTAGTTTATGAGGTGCTGATCAAAAGTCTCTATGGGAGCAAAACATTTCCGAGTTATTCCGGGTCAATGACCATTACTTAACAAAACTGTTTTATATGGCAACACTAAGTAGGAATTGCCCGATTTTGCCCATCTTCGCACTTCACATTGCATTTTTAATGAAGTATTATTATACCAAGTTTCAATCCTCTAGCTATAAGCGTTCTCGAGTTATCCTGTTATTTCAATTTCAAACTTGCAAATCTGTAACTCTGTGATCTGTGGGTATTTGCAAGCGATTCCGCGATCACATCCGTGCTTCCGTCACAGATTTGCAGGTTTGAAATAACAGGATAACTATTCGATTACGATATGCGATTGGTCAATTTTGTCACAGTATTTTCTTACGTTCCAGGGGGAAATTGATGAAGGCCTTCCTAAAGAAGCTTTTAGGAAGGAGTTCGTATTCTTACTTCCCTTTCCCTAAGAATAGTTTGGAAGGGATTAAAGATGAACATAAAATTTTGTGTTCTAATGATATATTAATGAACAGTTTTGTTTAACTTTCTTCCGTAATAGCTTCCCTAGAAGGCAATAGACATGGAAATAGACAACTAAATTTGCAATGCATATCTCACTTTTCCAAGTCATTGTCTGTTAACAAAACGAAGTTAAAAGTTGTGTCTTGTGTGATCTCAGTGAAATTTAGAAAAGTAAATAAACACTTTTAATAATAGGTATAATTTCAAATTTATTTAAAGCCGTAATGTACTTCTGAAGATTTCAATAGTAATGTTTTAAAGCAGTGCCAGAAACTGTACTTCCTTGGAAGGAAAATGCAATTGCTGACAAACACCTTACAACAGGGATGGGCATGCAATCACAGTCTCAAAATGTGATTGTGTGAAAGCTTTCCAAAGCTCTCTCACGCTTTTTGCACAGTGCACGAAAGTTTACAACTTAGCTGTCAAGGTAAAATTGAGCCACATGGCAAAAAGACTTCAAATTTACAGTGTACCTGAAAGCAAAGTGCAAAGAAACATAGTCCTGCTCGCATGACGGCCGGCGGCCGAATGATGCGCTCTCGATTTGAAAGCTGCTCGTGTACATATTCAAAGCTCTAAAAGCTGCAGTGCCCGCGGGCATAGGCCTGCCCATCACTGATTTAGAAAGAATGGGTTGAAAAGCTTTGAAAGCTTGTGTGTCTTCCCAACGCATTCTTCGTAAGGCAGGGATGGGTAGGCCTATGCCCGCGGGCACTCCAGCTTTTAGAGCTTTGAATATGTACACGAGCAGCTTTCAAATCGAGAGCGCATCATTCGGCCGCCGGCCGTCATGCGAGCAGGACTATGTTTCTTTGCACTTTGCTTTCAGGTACACTGTAAATTTGAAGTCTTTTTGCCATGTGGCTTCACTTTTACATGACAGGTGAGGTCACCAAACTTAACAGTGTATAAAAAGCAGGAGAGAGCTTTGAAATGCTTTCACACAATCTCAATTTGAGAATGTGGTTGCATGCCCATCCCTGATGTAAAGCAGGCGTTCCGCTTCTATTTTTGCATACATATCTACCAGGAATTGTTAGAATAAATGGCGAGTGCTTCGAATGTGATTTATGTTTCATTATCGCTGATCATTAAGGCCGAAACACATTGAGAATGCCGATGCCGGCATTCTGCGGCATCGCGCTTCCAACACACACTATGTTATGAAGTATCACACATTCAAGCTTCGCCGAGGCGGCATTCTGCCGGCATTGTCGGAAAATTCCGACGTGCTGGATTTCTCCAAGCATCGAGGCGGCCTCCTATCACTTTTGTTTACATTTTGAATCGGTTTTTTTTTGTACCGTTTGGTTTTGTACTTGCATCATATCACTTCTCAGGTAAGAAAAGTGATTATATTTGGTTATTTCTGTTCACAACACCTCTCTTTAAGGAAAACATGGATATATTCTCATTGCAGCAACAAACTCTTCATGATCCCTCTCCTTCATTATTCTGAATTCTTGGACTGTAAATACATGAATGTCACGGGTAGTCCATACTCCATAGCTCATGTACCCACAATCTTTTTCGCGTTGCTAAACTAAAATTTATTAACTGCAACAGCAAACTAAATGCAGTTGCAGCATTTTCTACTTCAGTCTCAGTCACATCCATGTCCATTTTAACAAAATTACTGATTTGCAACTCATGAAGCCGCTGCCAGCTGTCAGCTGCCAGATCCTTTAAGCGGTAAACACAATTGGACGTTCGGCTTGGCCGACTTTCGAAACTTCCGACTTCTAGAACTTTCTGAAATTGTGCCTAACACAATACAACTTTTCGAACTTTTGCCAGTCTCATTCCTTTTTATCGAATTTCCGGTATTCATGGCTTTTGATATTGAAAATATCTTTTTCCTTGATTAGAGGTATTAAATTTTCTTCAAATGACATTTTCAAACTTTTATTCTTTTATTATTTCAAAAAGGACCAAACAAACGTAAACTCTTCAGCTGACTGTCAAACAAAAAATAAGTAACAAAAGTCGAAAAAGTTCGACTCCAGTAGAAAGTAGACCAACTCAGAACTTGGCCGACTTGGCCGACTCAGTCGACTTTGCCTGTGTGTTAAGCCGGAGGTACACGATACGGAAAACGTCGTATTTATAAGGAAATATCTTTGTGGATGTCACTTTTGACACATCGAGTCACACGATAAGCAAAAATGAGTTTGCAACCTGTATTTTGCAATTCACAGATTACCGCGACGCCGTGCCGCCCGTAAGAGCAGTAATCTCAAAACTGTGTTCATAAAGTTTTGTATGGTGTGACTCGGGAAATTTGTACCCCGCAAATTGCTTGGATGAGCCGAAAATATTCCGAAATTTTTGGGATATTTATAAGCGATACACCATATTGCTTATCGTCGAGTCACACGATATGAAATACGGCGTATCGCTTATAAATACGACGTTTTCCGTATCGTGTACCTCCGGCTTTAGGCACAACTCTAGCACGTATGTTTTACTCGAACTGGTAACAGTCGGCCAAGCCGAACGTTGTATTGTGTTTACCGCTTTAATGTGTTCACGATGCCACTGCCGATGTCACTGCTAGCAGAATGCCGGCATAGGCATTCTCAATGTGTTTCGGCCTTTAAGCGGTAAGCATAGAAGTCCTTGGAGGTGAGTTTTTTTTATCCGTCCTCTCCATGCAGAAATATTAATGGATATTGGAGTGCATCATATGAACGGTTGTCTCTGCAATGCATTGCAGTCCTTCTCTTCTTCGTTGTACGGTTATGTCAGGGCTTGTGTTTTCATTGTCCACAATTAGGATGGTAATTTCGTCTATCTGAGGTGCATTAAATCTTGTCGGCTCGAATTATACCTTTGTAGTCATCAGCAATCATTCGGTTTAATGCTGTTTTGAATATAGATCATTCCAGGTGAAAACGGCAAATCGGTGTGCCGCATGATTATTGATTTTGATGGAAAAAATTGAGGATGATCGTTTAGGTACCAAATACGAAAATCCATCGCGAATTAATTTTTTCATTTGAAATCGTAAATTACGTCTTTTTCAAACTTTTCTATGATCGGTTGTAACTTTTTTTCTATGGGAAATATTACAATGATTATAATTGTATATTATTGCTTAGTAAACGTGTTTTCGAAAATAAATGTAAATATGTAATATGGTAGGTACTTTTGACAGAGAAGTGGTGGGGTTTTGAAAATTCGTTATAAAAAGCTAAATATTGAGATTTTCATCTGGCTGCTGTGCTAGAACTAACAAACCTAGGAGTTGGGTTTTTTTCACATTTCTGAAAATTTCCGATTTTTATTTCTTCTCCCCATAAAGATTTTTGGAGTGAAATCGACCAATTTGGAAAATTTTCGAATTTTAACCATTTTTTTCTCTAAGGAAATGATAATCCAGGATCTTCAAAATACAGCTACCGTTTCTTAGCTGAAACTAGCGCAGTTGGCACATCTCTGACCAGCGCAGTATCCACACATTGTTGTGCAACTTAAACCATAACGGAGATATTGACAATTACGTAGGCATCCAGAATCAATTACAGATTGATTTACAATTACATTGTTTCTGAAATTAAGTGATCAATTTGTTAAGTTTCACCTACCGACCCTTCCACCCACAAGATCAGCAGCCCAACAACATTACTATACAGACTTCATTACCAAGTATATTAATTTAAAACCTGGAATAAATAATTTTTTTTTTTCTGGAGTCTTCAGATAATTCACAAATTAACATAATTAAAATTTTAACTATTCTGATTTGCTTTGGTTCGCACTACATATAGGGCGAAACCATTTACTTCACAATAAGTATCAACATAATATTACCAAAAATTACGAAAAAAAATAGTTCAAATTTTTCTAAAATGTTTTTGTATGGTAAATGGGCAGACACTGGACATGGTTTTTGTTTTTTATCTCGTAAACGAAGGAAGATACGACAAAATTTCCTGAGACAGAGAAGTTATATTTTTGCTTGTCTTATTTAAAAAAATATCAAAATTAGAACAAAGTCAGTGGCGCACATATTTTTGTCAATAATATTGATTAAGGTACCCCCACGGACGCCACTGGACTTAATGACATTAGTCTAGTTAGGGTGCAATTAGCTACTTATTACTACAAACAATGCTGCAAAATTTCAAAAAAAAATCGGCCACAAGATATTTCAGATATTTTAAAAAAACCGATATTTAAAACTGAAAGTTTAATACCCTATATCTTGGAAACCATGCATTTCCGGACCTATGTTTATATGAACTTTTTTCATACAATGAACTGATAAATCACCCCCTTAAGGTCTTAAATATTGCCGTGTCATTTTTAAACATTCTGTATTTACAAGCTAGCGGCCATAATTTTGAAGATATTTGGACCAAGTTTTATTATGTTATTTCTAGGGTTAGTAAATTGGTTTATAACAATAAGTTCGTTAATGAGTAAAATCGGCCCAAAGGGGTGGGTGGGGAGGAGGTTGAGATTTTGAAAAAATTTTACGTCGGCCCCTATGGAGTTTAGAGAGAAACTTTATCTGCATAAATTAGAGAACTCTCTATGAATCTTACGGTTCAGTGGTTGTGGGGCTACGAGTGGGGGTGGGAGTCGAATTTCGAAATTTTTAAACCGCGTCTTGGGGCTATCGTTGAAAAACTCTTGATGAGTAGTTTATAATTAATCAATCACTAGTTTCGCGATTTTGAACAAATTACCCCAAAAAAAGCAATCAAAAATACTTCGAAATCTACCTCAGCCTATAGGCCCATCAAAAGGTATTTTTGGTTTATTATTCTCTGAATAATACACCTTTGTAATATAACCCCCCTCAGATTTTTTTCTTTTACGTTTCAAGATGCGTAGAGTTCAAAACTGCAATGTCTGTCCGCCGCCCACCGTCCACCGTCCCCCGTGTCAGCGATATCTACCTTAAATAATATTTGGACCCTAGTTGTGTCCCGAAGCTCGGCAGCTTGATCGGAATACACCCTGGGGTTTTAGGCGTGAAAAAAAGGGGTAAAATTACGCATTTTTAAAGTTTTTGTGAACTTAGGCATGTGAGGTATCGTTTTTTATGTTTTTTAGGATGAGGATATCAAATATGAAGTCGATTTTGACGAAAGAGTGAAAATTTTTTTTTTTTTTTAAAAAGACATTTTTTTTTTATAAAATAAAATAAATGCTGCTTGGGAGGATTACCAATGTAATTGTATTCAACCAGAAATAATAAACCCATGTGTAAAGACATTGCAGCGTTTTTATTTGAAATGGGAAATTGTAAAATCTACATTAATACATTTTTAACAAGAAAAGTAGTTGAATTGATAATTATGCTGGTAGAGTCTAAATTTTTTTTTAATGTCTTAATTAATGTGTTCTAGAGTTCTTCAAAATACTACGTTATTGATTTTACAAGGCTCTGCGACCAATTTTAACAACGTTATGATCGCACTTTTGAAATAACAATGCGGTTTTTTTCAGTGGTATATAGTTTCGAGTGTCGTAGGCACTCAGTCCTAGGTATTTTAAAAATATTTCAGTCGCCAAATTGAATCCGCCATTTTCAATTTTAAAATTTCGAAATTGTATTCGGAATAAGCATCAACGAAACCCCCAGACAGAAATGTTCATATTGTCAATCCGTTGAAGTTATAATGTGTTGGCCGCGATATTTCGTCCGCCATTTTGAAACTTTCCGCGAATATGAAATAGCCTATCCCTATGTCTCAAGTTGGAACAATAAATACCTTCAGAGATGATACTTATGTTTTTCTCAGAGACTCAGAATAAATAACTTTATTCGAATATAGCCATTTTTATGACGACAAAATGACTTACCTATGCCCCTTTCACTATAAACGGCTGCTATAATTAATAATTTTGCATTGTAATATAACGTTGTAACATTCTTACTCATGGCTATTTGCAGGTTTGTTCAGATAGTTCAAGTGTTCCAACCCTTTTCTCTTCAGAAAACGCAAAAATTAAAATATGCATTTTATTGGTATTATGTGGCACAAATGTCGAAGAAGGATTTGGATTATGTTTCAGGTACGTTATTTTTCAATTTTCTAGTATATGTAGTACGTATTATGTATATAACCTACTATTACAAAGTATTTTTCATTCAGGGTTATGAAAGACTATCGATTATCACCTTTTAAAATATATGGAGCAAGTGCTAAGTACTTAGCCATAAACGGCAGATTGAAAGACGTTGATAGTCTAATCAATTGCATTAAAAGCAGCAAAGGACAGAATTATAAGGAAATTGATGAAATACTATCAATAGCAATTCATTCTACAGTAAACATCCATGATCAAGATACAAAAGCCGTTCTCGATTCGTTGATTAGAAGAATTGTAGCTATTGATCTGAAAATATCGTGTCATATTTACATGGGTCAACTAAAATCCGCTTACCTCTTTGCTGTCCAGTATAATAGAATTAATGACATCAAAAAGATCTTAAGGTGCGCAGAGACAAGTAATCAAATACATATAAAGAGACTTTGTGAGAAGAAGCTGAAAATGAACAAATAATAATATGTAATTCCAACTTTATTGTGAGATTAAATAATAAGATAAGATTAAATACCAAAAATATATAAGTAATAATAAATTGAAGAGATTTAGTTTGATTTGACATCTGAAGGCTATCAAAATATTTAGGTATTTGATCCACTCAATACGTAATAAGGGTAGTAACATAAGTACTGCCATAGATATCAGAATAACTAGATGTTGTGATACAATTTTGCTGATTAATAATTTTGTTATTGATTAAATGTTTTGTTATTGGTTAAATGTTTAATTAAACTCCCATTTATAAATGAAATTTTATTATTATTAATTTGCATTAAAATTTCTTTTTTGACATGCAATAAGTGAAAAAAATAATGATTATAATTTGGGAATAATATGTAATTTAAAAATGTATTAAATTATTTATAATCCTTATTGTCCCTCTTTTTCCATGTTAGCTGCATGCATTGGTTTTGTTTACGTAATTATTTGATTGAATTAATTACTACTCCTGGAATATAACTCAGAAGTACCTACATTAATCAAATATGATTTTATAAACATTGTTAATTAAAAATTACATATTTTATTATCTCTATTGCAATTTAAAGGACTATAAAAAAGTTATAAGTAAACAGAATTTTTGTGGGTTTCTTTTAAAATAAAAAACATTTATTAAGTAATTCAATAAATAATTATTTGTTTATTTGCCTATTAGCCCTAAATTCATACCGATATGGTGCACCATTTGCTAAAGTGGTGCATGCTAGCACAAATCCAATTTGGTATGAATTCCACCCATGGTGCGTTTTTAAAGCAGAGATTTACAAATTGGGGATATGGTTGATACTTGGAGTGAAGCTCCTAGTACCTATATTGGATCCGAAAACCATGGAAACCGGCCCTTTCGGGAGAATACATGTAATAAATAATTTAATTTTTCCCTACATTATACAATGTGAAAAGCTAAACTCCAAGTAAAATTAATACATTTAAACATTTTATGCTTTGACCCTTGTCCAGCTTCAGAGCTGTCTTGTCAGAGCTTCAGAGTAAGTGTATTGTACCAGGTAAAAGAAATAAAAAGAAAAACCGAATACGGGAACATCAGATTCATAAAGGTCTATGGAAAGATGAATCAGAGTTGAAAGTATTAAACATACTTGAACCAACTACTTCTTTGTTTTTTGGAGTAGCCTATTTTTTTCGGCGCAAGATTTGATTGAAGGATTTTCTAATTTTGTTCGCCATGAACAATGCAAAATAAGCACTAAAATGGTGTAATCTAACAGATTTAAAACATGGTCATAGCAAGGAACTGTGGTATCTAAAAATTCTGGGTACTCATAATATTTAATCTTTTTCAAACAATTTTCGATAAAAAAGGCCTTAAAATTTTTAATATGAGGAGAAGATTCAAAAATATTTCTAAAAATTTCAAGAACTACATTAAATATGTCTATTAAATGCTCTGAAGGATTTTTTAAAAACTGGCGATTTGAATTACTCTTATAGTTTTTAAAGAATAGAAGAGATTCAGAAGGACTTACTAGTGAGTACTCGTATTTTTAACCGACTTCAAAAGTTCGACGGCGATTTTTTTTAAAATGTTTGTTCCAGCATAACTTCCGATTTTCATAATTCTTTTTTTATTTGATTTAAGAAAGCTTCGCGGTGGTACCGTGTTACTACTAAGTTCAACGGTTTTTTTTTTCTGCATACCTAACTTCTAAAAACAGCTTAACCGATTTGCATAATTCTTGTTTTATTCGATTCAGGGCCCATTCTACCAAAAGTCATACTTCGCCGAGCGATTCCGCAGAAAAACTACAAAAATCTCTAGCAACGGGTATTTTTTTATTTATACATATAATGAAGATTAAAGAACTGTGATACGTATAATAGGAAAGGACGAGACGAAGGCGACGTTGCATGCTGCCCTAAATTGGAAATTTAGATCGCTTCTGCGGGTCCATTGTACTTTAAAGTTTATAAAGAGCTTAATTGATTTTTACAGATTTTTTATATCATTCCGAAGAGCTCCTATAATCTCATCAAAATCTGAGATGATGGTTGAGTGTGACAAATCATATTTTTATTTGATGCACGGAATGACCCAACTATCATTCAAATCAGTAATACTTGAAATTGTTTGAAATTGCAATAAAATATTCATTACAAAATTTTTGTTGACATTGACTATTTATTTAGAACTGAAAAACTCACACCTTACTCAATAATACGTGCATCCTAAAAAACAAATCCAAACAAAATTTTCAAGACCAGAAAAACACTTGCTTTTTTATACGAAAATGTTGGCCAGAAAATGAAAAAGGGAAAATAATCCTGCGACGACTGCTCAGAAAATCAAATCTAAATATAGAACAGTGATGGGCAGGCCTATGCCCGCGGGCACTCCAGCTTTTAGAGCTTTGAATATGTACACGAGCAGCTCGCAAGTCGAGAGCGCATCATTCGGCCGCCGGCCGTCATGCGAGTAGGACTATGCTTCTTTTCGCTTTGCTTTCGGTACACTGTAAATTTGAAGTCATTTTGCCATGTGGCTTCACTTTTACATGACAGGTGACGTCACCAAAATTAACAGTGTAAAAAAGGCCGGAGAGAGCTTTGAAGAGCTTTTACACAATCACATTTTGAGACTGTGGTTGCATGCCCATCCCTGATATAGAATGAAAGAAGTGTGCCGCAGCATAAAAGAAATTCATTTTCTTGCCGGCACTCAGAGAGCAGAAGAACATATAGAGAGGCAACTCCATATAACCACGAACCGAAATCAGTTTCCATACATTTCATTTTAAAGTGCGGGCTCATAAAGCTCGGCGGTCTGAAAAAGCTCTTTTTGACTGAAGCGCTTTTTCGTCGGTTTCTGCGAGCTGAAATCTCACTCTGCCTGCGCACTGCTCTCTAGTTTCAGAGGCACACAAAAAATATTGATTTTCTGATGGCATTGTATTGGTGCTGTTGTGGATTTGTTTCCATGACGATTTCAATAGCACTTTGCGCCTGTGGAGAAAAATGATTTTCAGATTTTCTGGGAAGGGTGAAGTGGAGGACGAGGTAGATATTTCGTTCCTGCTTTTGGGTGAATTTCATTCTTGGATTAATTTTATGAATGCCCAAAAAGAAATTTTGGTTTAATTTAACTTGTATTGCAATTTTTTTTTACATGCAATAGGTATATTATTCTATACAATTGTAATGATATTGGAATAATATGTAATTTATAGAACTATTAATATTTATTGATTATAATTAGTTCTATTCTCCCTCTTTTTACATTTTAGCTGCATTTAGTGCTTCTGTTTAAGCAACTACTTCATTGAATTAATTACTACTTCCGTATGATTTGCTCTTTCTGCTACTTATGTGAAATTGTTGGGGAAGGTGAAGGAGATAAAAGGATACCAGACTGGTATAAATTCCATTTATCACTGAATTTTGCGATTTCTGAATGCTGGCAAGGAAATTGCATTTTTATGAACTTATTGGTCGCTAAATTTTGTAATTTTAGTACATTTTGCCACCTGATGTGTTTCGATGTCTTTAATTTTTTATTCATAGAAACAACTCGTACATAGAAAAAAACAGATTCGGTGGTTTCTCAACAATCGCCCCCGTTTAGTACATAATACGACTTGGAAATTTAGAATGTTAGCTCAAGCTTTGATTTTTGAAAAAATCGCTGCTTTCGCAAAGTTTTGCCGTGACCTGTTATTTCCAAAAATCTTGTTTTCCGGAAATATTTTACATAGGAAGCTCAAACTGGAATCATTTTCTTCAGTCTTTAAGCACTCTTATTTTGATATACAACAATTGATATGCATACATTTCGAACCATCAGATTGGAGCAAAAATCAGATGGAATATCTCTTGAATCATGAATGTAGCTAATCATCATATGGTTCGAATTTAATAGCCTACCCTACTAACAAACTACAAATATTGTATAAAAACATGCCTTCTAAATCTAATATATAGTTAATTTCATGCCTAATAACTACGACATTAGTAGAGACAAGACCACAATTTCGAATCATCAGATTTGAGCAAAGATCAGATATAGAATATCTCTTGAATTTAGCTAATCATCATATGATCCGAATTAAGTAGTCTATTCACCTACCTTACTAACAAACTACAAATCTTATAAAGAAACATGCCTTCTAATATAATTTCATGCCAGTGAGAAAATAAAATACGCACATATAAATAAGAAAAAGTGTATACTAATTACTAGCACAGTCAATAAAAAAAATAAGCAATTGGATTTAAATAGACAAATAGATGGGCAAAATAGCATCTGTTCGAATTATACGCCCTTCGTCGCGATCTAATTGCCAAGTTGACAGAGACGAATCTTCGCGGGCATCTTCCATTTTGAACATGTTGCCAAGGTGCGATTTGTGGCGATTTTGGAGGGATGATTAAGGGCACTCTTAGCTATCACTTAAAAAAAAAAGCTCTCGTGTTGCAAATTTTTTTGGGGTTAGACCGCATTTTCTTATAAAATGATTCCACTATAAAGTTCGAACAAACTAATATAAATAACGTTTAGGGCCCCCGAAAGCACTTTCCGCCCCAGGGCCCCCGAAGACCTAGCTACGGATTCAAATTTAATAAATACTGGTATACTGCTTGCGGTAGCTCTCCTGTTTCTAATTGATCTCTCCTAAGAGCAGGCCATTCAATCCGTCGGATATCACCCATAAGATTTTAATTGCAACGATCATCTATTTAACAGCGGATATGTATCAAATTGTGAAATTGAAAACAATCGTTTAAATAAAGCCAAAGAATATCTCGTTTAAGTACTGTGAAGTGTAAAAAAGTGATAAATTGATAATTGATAAGTTGAAGTGAACTTTTGGCGAGATTTTTCTTTTTCGCAAATAAATTTTGTGAATATAAATACGGCAAATGACGTGTAGAATTTTTTCAAAGTAAAACGTTATTTTTTCAAAAACTATATGAGTCTGGCAAAATTTTTTTGCACATTCTTGCGTTTTTAACTAAAATACAGGTCTCCACCAAATTTCATTGAAATTCGCCACAACTAAATTTTACCCAAAAATTCAAATAAATTCAATAGTTTTTTTTTTTTGAAGATGCCATTTTTAAATAATATACCCTATGTCACTGCTACAATGTATACGAATATAATAACACCTCATTTGTTAAAATCCGTCGAGCCGTTTAGGCTGCAGAGCGTCTGGTAGAAATTACATACATACATATACTCGAAAAACATAACCCTTCCTCGGCAGTCGGGTAAAAAGAGGGAGAATAGAACTAATTATAATCAATAAATATTAATAGTTCTATAAATTACATATTATTCCAATATCATAATAATTATATAGAATAATATACCTATTGCATGTAAAAAAAATTTCAATACAAGTAAAATTAAACCAAAATTTCTTTTCGGGCATTCATAAAATTAATCCAAGAATGAAATTTTCCCAGAAGCAGGAACGAAATATCTAGCTCGTCCTCCACTTCACCCTTCCCAGAAAATCTGAAAATCATTTTTCTCCACAGGCGCAAAGTGCTATTGAAATCGTCATGGAAACAAATCCACAACAGCACCAATACAATGCCATCAGAAAATCAATATTTTTTGTGTGCCTCTGAAACTAGAGAGCAGTGCGCAGGCAGAGTGAGATTTCAACTCGCAGAAAAACGCCAGAAGCTTTTGCAAACAACCCCCCTGTCGACGCGCGCTCTGTGTGATGCACGCCTACAAGTTGCTGACACGATTTTTGTTAAAGCATTGGCTCTCTATATGTTCTTCTGCTCTCTGCCGGCACTGAAATAATCAGAAAGAACTACAATTCGGCATCCGCATCACCGCGCACACCCGCAAAAGTTCCTTCTACCTAAACTGGTTGTGGCGGCAAAAAAATAATAAATAACAACACCCCAGAAAACAAGCAAAAAATGCGCTTCCCTATTCAATAGCAAGTGTAGCATGCTAGTAAGATGTGTGTGTAAAAAATATCCACTTACTGCATCGAAAGCAGCAGACGTATTTTCTACCAATTCTAGCAATTCTGGCCAATGGCCATCTACATTCAACTCTTTGAACCAAATTTGCGAGAATTTGGTTGTGGTCCCCGTTTTGCATAGGATAACTCATGAAAATTAGGCAAAAAAAGCACTTTCAATTTGTTAAATTTTTCCAATATTTTCCATGAAACATAATCATATTTTTTACGGAAACCGTTACCAATCCCTAAATCTTCATAACATTATGAAAAACATTAGGAAAATTTATCGCAAAATACGAAAAAGATAATAAAAAAGTGAAGAATTTTTTTTGGAAAAACCGAACTCATTCGGAAAATTCTCGGGAAATTCCTGGGTCGAAAATTAGAAAAGTGCTCCACTCATTGAACATAAAACCCTTTAACGTATCTCTGGAAAAAAAATTTGCTATATTTGGTCTAATATTTTTCGAGAAAATTGGTCATTAAGTGGGTCAAAAAATGGAGTTGGTCCTTTCTTTCAACGATCATAGAAAAAAAACTAAATACTTTTTCAAAAATGTGCTCCACTTATTGAACATAAAACCCTTTGTCTTATCATTTAAAAAAAAATTGGCTTAGATTCAACAAATAATAACGGAGAAAACAGGTCATTAAGTGGACCAATTTTGCACGTTTTGGTAAATTTGCCTCTTAAGAGGAGGATACACCTAAAATTGCGAAATCGACCGACTTTATCCCCAAATAACTTCTTTATTTCTGAATGGATTTTAATGAAAAATACATCATTTTATAGATTGAAGGTTAGAATAGGATTCGTATGCGGTGATTTTTAAACAAGGTCCTAGATTATTTTTATAGCTGTTTAAAAAAAGTAGTTTTGTCAAATTTGGTAAAAGTTATCCCCAAACAACTTCTTTAGTTCTGAAAGGATTCTAATGAAATATACATCATTTAGTAAATTGAAGGTTAGAATAGGATTTGTATGCGGCGATTTTTAAACAAGGTCCTAGATTTTCCGTAAAGCACATTTTTCTAAGAGTAGTTTCTTGAATTTGTTATATGCTTTTTTCCCCTATTTCTGGATCGTTTTTTTTAAATTTTCTTGCGTTCATACACAGAAAAGTGTCATTTCATTTATATTTGTAACTTTTTTCAATAAAAGAGTGCATAATATTAGCAATATTTTAATGTAAAATTCAAAGAATTTACCCTAAAACGCCTAAGGATAGGCAAATTTCGCACTTTTTGACCAACAATTTCTTGACAACACACTCAAGCACTTTGTGTATCATATGAGCGTGCCGCCGTTCACGATTCCTCTGAGAGAAATTTCAGCGACGTAGCGAGTGATGTAGAAAGAACATGCAAAAAACAAGCACTGCAAGGCTGCGCTGCGGCGGTGTAAGATTTCTGGAATCTGGATGGCTAGTGGGATGCAATGTAGAGAAAAGTGGACTTTTGCTTACGCGCATTTTTCTTGTTCAGGCAATTTAGCCACTTGACACATTTGTTGACGGGGAGGGTAGATAAAGGGGGCAAAACGATTTCTCATTGGCATTCGTATTTTTCAAAGGATAGTAAATTTACGTTTTTTAGGACGGGGAGGGTGACGTACAAGCGAATGCGATATTTCGTTAGAAAAGTTTCATTTATGACTTTAGAATTTCGCAGTTCGAGAAAAGGAGTTTGCCTTGCTTTTATGAATTTCCACTTTCTAGTACCAATTTAATATGCAACTTGTCGGTAAAAATGCAAGTTGGCTGTAATATTATAATAATTTGGATAATTTTGTACGTAGATAGATAAGACTGAAAAACATCTAAAGAAAAAATTATTTCAATGTAAACATACATATAATATGCAACTTCATGATGCTTTGGAGAAGGCGAAGTAGAGGACGGGGCAGATCTTTCGTTGCTAGTTTTCGCCTTTTCGGTAAATCGGATTTTGATTTTTGAATGCCTGAAAAGAAATTTTGTTTTCATGGGTTTGTTTCTTTTAGTTTGAATTTTTTTTATACTCTAGTTGTAGGGTATATAGGGTGTATTATTTTTGAGCAAACGTATCCAATGCCAAGAAATAATAAAGACAAAAAAAAAAAGAATTATATGTTCATGAATTTAGGGTCAATAGGCAAATCAATAAATTATTGAAATGCCAAGTGAGTAGGTTATGTAATGATTTCTTTATTTTGTACCTCCGAATCAGCACGTATGTCAATTAATAGCGCCACCTCTCTCAGTCTCTCTAATTCTATTCCACTAAGTTGATAACATAACTCTTAATTAATAATCTTTAAAAAATCATACTTTTATTTGGTCAATTGTATATATTAATTAAATCACAATGTTTCATAAGTAGAAGCACAGAATGCAGCTAAAATGCAAAAATATGTCCCTCTTAGATTGAGAAAAGGATGATTTTATCAATAATTAATATATAAAAATTCCGCAATATATTGCTTCAAAATGAAACTATTTTTTATAATAATGTAAACTATAAAATGTCTAGAAAAGTCAAACTAAAAGAAAAAAAAATTCATCCAACAAAATTTCTTATCGGGGATTTACAAATCACAATCGTAAAATTCACTCAAGAATGAAATGTACCCAAAACTATAAACGAAAGACCTACCCCGTACCCTACTACGCCCTTCCCATAGAATCATTTTTTTCCGCAAGCGCCAAGTACTGGCCGAGATGCGCAAGAAAACAGTAAAGAAACAGCAGAAGCCAAGGCGAAGACCATCGCAAAATCGATATTTTTTGCGTGCCCGTGAACTGCAGAGAGCAGAGAACAAAAATGCCGTAGCTACACACACAAGCAAAAGGGACCTGCGATTGTATGGTTTGACTTGTTTGTAGTAGTTTTCAACTCGGAAAAATTTTTTAGGTGTATCCTCCTCTTAAGGAAGCTGCTGAAACAACACTTGGCATAGACCTACCAACCAGCGTTAGATGACAAAAACAGTGCCAGATGTAAAATGTTGCAAAGAAATACCAGATTAAATTTTAGTGAGTATCAGAGAGCAGAAGAACATATAGAGAGCCAACCCAGCAAACATTTTCTCGATGTTATGTCCAAGCGAAAAATTCTCGAAGACTTAAAGAGCAGGAGAGGTTTAGTTTAGAAGACGACAACAAATCTATCATTCGATTATTTATCGAAATAACGAGCTGAATTCGTGGTTTTCTTGATTTGTAGATACTTCTTCGTTTCAGCGAAGTCATCTCGAAGTTCTAACAGTCCTTCGAGTAAAATTCATTTTTTATTCAGCTTCTTGCGAACTATTTCTTCAGTTCAGTTATATTTTCCATGGTAATGACACAATTGTGGAAAAGTAGTGTTTTTTAAAATAAAAGTTGTAGTTTGTTATACCTTATTTTTATTATTTTAGTGAGTGTATTATTTTTTATTTTACTTAAAATGAATTTTGAAATTCCTTGTGTTATTTTGTGCTGTTTCTTTTATTTTTTATTAAATAATATATAAATTTAAAAAAAAATGAGTGTTTTCATTGAATAACTTCAGTCATTGAATTTCCTCGCTTCTACTTCGCAGAGATGATGCGATATCAATTCACTTTTTCGTAAAAATTTCGAATATATAGATCTTTATGTACTAATTGCACACCACTAAATCATTCGAGATTGATTCGATAAATTTGTCCGTTATCGAAGCGAGATTGTCTTCCGATCTAGAGTTCCATTCGGTTCGCATTCAGACCGATAACGGTTCGAGAACGATTTCGAGATCGAAGTTTTACTTCGCTT
>OY720107.1:13796072-13943924 GCA_963082835.1 Leptogaster cylindrica | reverse complement strand
TCACTTTTGACACATCGAGTCACACGATAAGCAAAAATGAGTTTGCAACCTGTATTTTGCAATTCACAGATTACCGCGACGCCGTGCCGCCCGTAAGAGCAGTAATCTCAAAACTGTGTTCATAAAGTTTTGTATGGTGTGACTCGGGAAATTTGTACCCCGCAAATTGCTTGGATGAGCCGAAAATATTCCGAAATTTTTGGGATATTTATAAGCGATACACCATATTGCTTATCGTCGAGTCACACGATATGAAATACGGCGTATCGCTTATAAATACGACGTTTTCCGTATCGTGTACCTCCGGCTTTAGGCACAACTCTAGCACGTATGTTTTACTCGAACTGGTAACAGTCGGCCAAGCCGAACGTTGTATTGTGTTTACCGCTTTAATGTGTTCACGATGCCACTGCCGATGTCACTGCTAGCAGAATGCCGGCATCGGCATTCTCAATGTGTTTCGGCCTTTAAGCGGTAAGCATAGAAGTCCTTGGAGGTGAGTTTTTTTTATCCGTCCTCTCCATGCAGAAATATTAATGGATATTGGAGTGCATCATATGAACGGTTGTCTCTGCAATGCATTGCAGTCCTTCTCTTCTTCGTTGTACGGTTATGTCAGGGCTTGTGTTTTCATTGTCCACAATTAGGATGGTAATTTCGTCTATCTGAGGTGCATTAAATCTTGTCGGCTCGAATTATACCTTTGTAGTCATCAGCAATCATTCGGTTTAATGCTGTTTTGAATATAGATCATTCCAGGTGAAAACGGCAAATCGGTGTGCCGCATGATTATTGATTTTGATGGAAAAAATTGAGGATGATCGTTTAGGTACCAAATACGAAAATCCATCGCGAATTAATTTTTTCATTTGAAATCGTAAATTACGTCTTTTTCAAACTTTTCTATGATCGGTTGTAACTTTTTTTCTATGGGAAATATTACAATGATTATAATTGTATATTATTGCTTAGTAAACGTGTTTTCGAAAATAAATGTAAATATGTAATATGGTAGGTACTTTTGACAGAGAAGTGGTGGGGTTTTGAAAATTCGTTATAAAAAGCTAAATATTGAGATTTTCATCTGGCTGCTGTGCTAGAACTAACAAACCTAGGAGTTGGGTTTTTTTCACATTTCTGAAAATTTCCGATTTTTATTTCTTCTCCCCATAAAGATTTTTGGAGTGAAATCGACCAATTTGGAAAATTTTCGAATTTTAACCATTTTTTTCTCTAAGGAAATGATAATCCAGGATCTTCAAAATACAGCTACCGTTTCTTAGCTGAAACTAGCGCAGTTGGCACATCTCTGACCAGCGCAGTATCCACACATTGTTGTGCAACTTAAACCATAACGGAGATATTGACAATTACGTAGGCATCCAGAATCAATTACAGATTGATTTACAATTACATTGTTTCTGAAATTAAGTGATCAATTTGTTAAGTTTCACCTACCGACCCTTCCACCCACAAGATCAGCAGCCCAACAACATTACTATACAGACTTCATTACCAAGTATATTAATTTAAAACCTGGAATAAATAATTTTTTTTTCTGGAGTCTTCAGATAATTCACAAATTAACATAATTAAAATTTTAACTATTCTGATTTGCTTTGGTTCGCACTACATATAGGGCGAAACCATTTACTTCACAATAAGTATCAACATAATATTACCAAAAATTACGAAAAAAAATAGTTCAAATTTTTCTAAAATGTTTTTGTATGGTAAATGGGCAGACACTGGACATGGTTTTTGTTTTTTATCTCGTAAACGAAGGAAGATACGACAAAATTTCCTGAGACAGAGAAGTTATATTTTTGCTTGTCTTATTTAAAAAAATATCAAAATTAGAACAAAGTCAGTGGCGCACATATTTTTGTCAATAATATTGATTAAGGTACCCCCACGGACGCCACTGGACTTAATAACATTAGTCTAGTTAGGGTGCAATTAGCTACTTATTACTACAAACAATGCTGCAAAATTTCAAAAAAAAATCGGCCACAAGATATTTCAGATATTTTAAAAAAACCGAGATTTAAAACTGAAAGTTTAATACCCTATATCTTGGAAACCATGCATTTCCGGACCTATGTTTATATGAACTTTTTTCATACAATGAACTGATAAATCACCCCCTTAAGGTCTTAAATATTGCCGTGTCATTTTTAAACATTCTGTATTTACAAGCTAGCGGCCATAATTTTGAAGATATTTGGACCAAGTTTTATTATGTTATTTCTAGGGTTAGTAAATTGGTTTATAACAATAAGTTCGTTAATGAGTAAAATCGGCCCAAAGGGATGGGTGGGGAGGAGGTTGAAATTTTGAAAAAATTTTACGTCGGCCCCTATGGAGTTTAGAGAGAAACTTTATCTGCATAAATTAGAGAACTCTCTATGAATCTTACGGTTCAGTGGTTGTGGGGCTACGAGTGGGGGTGGGAGTCGAATTTCGAAATTTTTAAACCGCGTCTTGGGGGTATCGTTGAAAAACTCTTGATGAGTAGTTTATAATTAATCAATCACTAGTTTCGCGATTTTGAACAAATTACCCCAAAAAAAGCAATCAAAAATACTTCGAAATCTACCTCAGCCTATAGGCCCATCAAAAGGTATTTTTGGTTTATTATTCTCTGAATAATACACCTTTGTAATATAACCCCCCTCAGATTTTTTTCTTTTACGTTTCAAGATGCGTAGAGTTCAAAACTGCAATGTCTGTCCGCCGCCCACCGTCCACCGTCCCCCGTGTCAGCGATATCTACCTTAAATAATATTTGGACCCTAGTTGTGTCCCGAAGCTCGGCAGCTTGATCGGAATACACCCTGGGGTTTTAGGCGTGAAAAAAAAGGGGTAAAATTACGCATTTTTAAAGTTTTTGTGAACTTAGGCATGTGAGGTATCGTTTTTTATGTTTTTTAGGATGAGGATATCAAATATGAAGTCGATTTTGACGAAAGAGTGAAATTTTTTTTTTTTTTAAAAAAGACATTTTTTTTTTATAAAATAAAATAAATGCTGCTTGGGAGGATTACCAATGTAATTGTATTCAACCAGAAATAATAAACCCATGTGTAAAGACATTGCAGCGTTTTCATTTGAAATGGGAAATTGTAAAATCTACATTAATACATTTTTAACAAGAAAAGTAGTTGAATTGATAATTATGCTGGTAGAGTCTAAATTTTTTTTTAATGTCTTAATTAATGTGTTCTAGAGTTCTTCAAAATACTACGTTATTGATTTTACAAGGCTCTGCGACCAATTTTAACAACGTTATGATCGCACTTTTGAAATAACAATGCGGTTTTTTTCAGTGGTATATAGTTTCGAGTGTCGTAGGCACTCAGTCCTAGGTATTTTAAAAATATTTCAGTCGCCAAATTGAATCCGCCATTTTCAATTTTAAAATTTCGAAATTGTATTCGGAATAAGCATCAACGAAACCCCCAGACAGAAATGTTCATATTGTCAATCCGTTGAAGTTATAATGTGTTGGCCGCGATATTTCGTCCGCCATTTTGAAACTTTACGCGAATATGAAATAGCCTATCCCTATGTCTCAAGTTGGAACAATAAATACCTTCAGAGATGATACTTATGTTTTTCTCAGAGACTCAGAATAAATAACTTTATTCGAATATAGCCATTTTTATGACGACAAAATGACTTACCTATGCCCCTTTCACTATAAACGGCTGCTATAATTAATAATTTTGCATTGTAATATAACGTTGTAACATTCTTACTCATGGCTATTTGCAGGTTTGTTCAGATAGTTCAAGTGTTCCAACCCTTTTCTCTTCAGAAAACGCAAAAATTAAAATATGCATTTTATTGGTATTATGTGGCACAAATGTCGAAGAAGGATTTGGATTATGTTTCAGGTACGTTATTTTTCAATTTTCTAGTATATGTAGTACGTATTATGTATATAACCTACTATTACAAAGTATTTTTCATTCAGGGTTATGAAAGACTATCGATTATCACCTTTTAAAATATATGGAGCAAGTGCTAAGTACTTAGCCATAAACGACAGATTGAAAGACGTTGATAGTCTAATCAATTGCATTAAAAGCAGCAAAGGACAGAATTATAAGGAAATTGATGAAATACTATCAATAGCAATTCATTCTACAGTAAACATCCATGATCAAGATACAAAAGCCGTTCTCGATTCGTTGATTAGAAGAATTGTAGCTATTGATCTGAAAATATCGTGTCATATTTACATGGGTCAACTAAAATCCGCTTACCTCTTTGCTGTCCAGTATAATAGAATTAATGACATCAAAAAGATCTTAAGGTGCGCAGAGACAAGTAATCAAATACATATAAAGAGACTTTGTGAGAAGAAGCTGAAAATGAACAAATAATAATATGTAATTCCAACTTTATTGTGAGATTAAATAATAAGATAAGATTAAATACCAAATATATAAGTAATAATAAATTGAAGAGATTTAGTTTGATTTGACATCTGAAGGCTATCAAAATATTTAGGTATTTGATCCACTCAATACGTAATAAGGGTAGTAACATAAGTACTGCCATAGATATCAGAATAACTAGATGTTGTGATACAATTTTGCTGATTAATAATTTTGTTATTGATTAAATGTTTTGTTATTGGTTAAATGTTTAATTAAACTCCCATTTATAAATGAAATTTTATTATTATTAATTTGCATTAAAATTTCTTTTTTGACATGCAATAAGTGAAAAAAATAATGATTATAATTTGGGAATAATATGTAATTTAAAAATGTATTAAATTATTTATAATCCTTATTGTCCCTCTTTTTCCATGTTAGCTGCATGCATTGGTTTTGTTTACGTAATTATTTGATTGAATTAATTACTACTCCTGGAATATAACTCAGAAGTACCTACATTAATCAAATATGATTTTATAAACATTGTTAATTAAAAATTACATATTTTATTATCTCTATTGCAATTTAAAGGACTATAAAAAAGTTATAAGTAAACAGAATTTTTGTGGGTTTCTTTTAAAATAAAAAACATTTATTAAGTAATTCAATAAATAATTATTTGTTTATTTGCCTATTGGCCCTAAATTCATACCGATATGGTGCACCATTTGCTAAAGTGGTGCATGCTAGCACAAATCCAATTTGGTATGAATTCCACCCATGGTGCGTTTTTAAAGCAGAGATTTACAAATTGGGGATATGGTTGATACTTGGAGTGAAGCTCCTAGTACCTATATTGGATCCGAAAACCATGGAAACCGGCCCTTTCGGGAGAATACATGTAATAAATAATTTAATTTTTCCCTACATTATACAATGTGAAAAGCTAAACTCCAAGTAAAATTAATACATTTAAACCTTTTATGCTTTGACCCTTGTCCAGCTTCAGAGCTGTCTTGTCAGAGCTTCAGAGTAAGTGTATTGTACCAGGTAAAAGAAATAAAAAGAAAAACCGAATACGGGAACATCAGATTCATAAAGGTCTATGGAAAGATGAATCAGAGTTGAAAGTATTAAACATACTTGAACCAACTACTTCTTTGTTTTTTGGAGTAGCCTATTTTTTTCGGCGCAAGATTTGATTGAAGGATTTTCTAATTTTGTTCGCCATGAACAATGCAAAATAAGCACTAAAATGGTGTAATCTAACAGATTTAAAACATGGTCATAGCAAGGAACTGTGGTATCTAAAAATTCTGGGTACTCATAATATTTAATCTTTTTCAAACAATTTTCGATAAAAAAGGCCTTAAAATTTTTAATATGAGGAGAAGATTCAAAAATATTTCTAAAAATTTCAAGAACTACATTAAATATGTCTATAAAATGCTCTGAAGGATTTTTTAAAAACTGGCGATTTGAATTACTCTTATAGTTTTTAAAGAATAGAAGAGATTCAGAAGGACTTACTAGTGAGTACTCGTATTTTTAACCGACTTCAAAAGTTCGACGGCGATTTTTTTTTAAATGTTTGTTCCAGCATAACTTCCGATTTTCATAATTCTTTTTTTATTTGATTTAAGAAAGCTTCGCGGTGGTACCGTGTTACTACTAAGTTCAACGGTTTTTTTTTTCTGCATACCTAACTTCTAAAAACAGCTTAACCGATTTGCATAATTCTTGTTTTATTCGATTCAGGGCCCATTCTACCAAAAGTCATACTTCGCCCAGCGATTCCGCAGAAAAACTACAAAAATCTCTAGCAACGGGTATTTTTTTATTTATACATATAATGAAGATTAAAGAACTGTGATACGTATAATAGGAAAGGACGAGACGACGGCGACGTTGCATGCTGCCCTAAATTGGAAATTTAGATCGCTTCTGCGGGTCCATTGTACTTTAAAGTTTATAAAGAGCTTAATTGATTTTTACAGATTTTTTATATCATTCCGAAGAGCTCCTATAATCTCATCAAAATCTGAGATGATGGTTGAGTGTGACAAATCATATTTTTATTTGATGCGCGGACTGACCCAACTATCATTCAAATCAATAATACTTGAAATTGTTTGAAATTGCAATAAAATATTCATTACAAAATTTTTGTTGACATTGACTATTTATTTAGAACTGAAAAATTCACACCTTACTCAATAATACGTGCATCCTAAAAAACAAATCCAAACAAAATTTTCAAGACCAGAAAAACACTTGCTTTTTTATACGAAAATGTTGGCCAGAAAATGAAAAAGGGAAAATAATCCTGCGACGACTGCTCAGAAAATCAAATCTAAATATAGAATGAAAAAAGTGTGTCGCAGCACAAAAGAAATTCATTTTCTTGTCGGCACTGAAATAATCAGGAAGAACTACAATTCGGCATAGGCATCACCGCGCACACCCGCAAAAGTTCCTTCTACCTAAACTGGTTGTGGCGGCAAAAAACTAATAAATAACATCACCCCAGAAAACAAGCAAAAATTGTGCTTTCCTACACAATACCAAGTATAGCATGCTAGTAAGATGTGTGTGTAAAAATATCCACTTACTGCATCGAAAGCAGCTGACGTATTTTCTACCAATTCTAGCAATTCTGGCCAATGGCCATCTACGTTCAACTCTTTGAACCAAATTTGCGAGAATTTGGTTGTGGTCCCCGTTTTGCATAGGATAACTCAGGAAAATTAGGCAAAAAAAGCACTTTCAATTTGTTAAATTTTTCCAATATTTTCCATGAAACATAATCAGATTTTTTACGGAATCCGTTCCCAATCCCTTAATCTTCATAACATTATGAAAAACATTAGGAAAATTTATCGCAAAATACGAAAAAAATAATAAAAAAGTGAAGAATTTTTTTTGGAAAAACCGAACTCATTCGGGAAATTCCTGGGTCGAAAATTAGAAAAGTGCTCCACTTATTGAAGATAAAACCCTTTAACGTATCTCTGGAAAAAAAATTTGCTATATTTGGTCTAATATTTTTCGAGAAAATTGGTCATTAAGTTGGTCAAAAAATGGAGTTGGTCCTTTCTTTCAACGATCATAGAAAAAAAACTAAATACTTTTTCAAAAATGTGCTCCACTTAAAGAACACAAAACCCTTTGTCTTATCATTTAAAAAAAATTTAGTTTAGATTCAACAAATAATAACGGAGAAAACAGGTTATTAAGTGGACCCATTTTGCACGTTTTGGTAAATTTGCCTCTTAAGAAATAAAACTGTTTTTAATACCGGGATCAAAATCAACTTAATTGAACGTACACAGGATCATAGAAATAGATCATAAATACGATTAATCAAATAGGGGTGAGAAAGTCTAATGTTGTCGCTCATATCTACTTACCACTATAATTACCATTACCCTTTCATTCCCCCTGTATGTCGTGTGTGTGTCCTTAAGGTCAGGGAGTCATCAAAACGTTATACATAACGTTATTTTTTCGGTCAGAACTATACCGGTTCTTTTTCCATAAAATAAAACGATATTTTTGTACCAAAATTATTTCGGTTGCATTGAACCGAAATCACTCCGACCGAAAAGATTTCGGTCCAGTTGAAACGTTTCGGTTGGACTTTTTCAGATAAAGGTCTGATCATAACCCGGCCCATACACGACAAATTTTTTCCTCAAAACAGATTGGAAACCTGGTTTGCTGGTCGACTACATACGGTCAAATGTTTTCTGAAATTTTATGACCCTCAGCATCTTTTCAGCCGTGAACCCCTCATAAAACTGGTCCAGCCCCTAGAATATCAAAAAATTTAGATATTTTCACAAACTTTTCGTCAAATCCGCAAACCACACCATACACGGTCAAAATTGGACTTTTGGAGAGAAAATTTGAGGAAAAAATTTGTCGTGTATGGGCCAGGTTGAAGTGTGTAGCTACCTGTGACCCGGCCCATACGCGAGAGATTTTTGCCTCAAACTTATTCTGCAAAAGTACAGTTTTGACCGTGTATGGCGGGGTTTGCGGATTTGACGAAAAGTTTGTGAAAATATCTAAATTTTTTGATATTCTAGGGGCTGGACCAGTTTTATGAGGGGTTCACGCTGAAAAGATGCTGAGAGTCATAAAATTTCAGAAAACATTTGACCGTATGTAGTCGACCAGCAAACTAGGTTCGCAAACTGTTTTGAGGAAAAAATTTGTCGTGTATGGGCCGGGTGAGGATCAATAAATTTCAGAAAACATTTGACCGTGTGTAGCCGACCAGCCAACCTGGTTTGCACACAGTTTTGAGGAAAAAATCTGTCGTGTATGGGCCGGGTGAAACACGTGTTGGAAAATCCATCTGTTTCTCTTGTTTATGACAGCTTACAGGACTGCTCAACAACGAGCAAGATCCGCGCCTGGCTTAACAGCCGACAACTACTCAGCAAGTAGCGCAGATCCACATCCTTAAGAGGAGGATACACCTAAAATTGCGAAATCGACCGACTTTATCCTCAAATAACTTCTTTATTTCTGAATGGATTTTAATGAAAAATACATCATTTTATAGATTGAAGGTTAGAATAGGATTCGTATGCGGTGATTTTTAAACAAGGTCCTAGATTTTTTTTTATAGCTGTTTAAAAAAAGTAGTTTTGTCAAATTTGGTAAAAGTTATCCCCAAACAACTTCTTTAGTTCTGAAAGGATTCTAATGAAATATACATCATTTAGTAAATTGAAGGTTAGAATAGGATTTGTATGCGGCGATTTTTAAACAAGGTCCTAGATTTTCCGTAAAGGACATTTTTCTAAGAGTAGTTTCTTGAATTTGTTATATGCTTTTTTCCCCTATTTCTGGATCGTTTTTTTTAAATTTTCTTGCGTTCATACACAGAAAAGTGTCATTTCTTTTATATTTGTAACTTTTTTCAATAAAAGAGTGCATAATATTAGCAATATTTTAATGTAAAATTCAAAGAATTTACCCTAAAACGCCTAAGGATAGGCAAATTTCGCACTTTTTGACCAACAATTTCTTGACAACACACTCAAGCACTTTGTGTATCATATGAGCGTGCCGCCGTTCACGATTCCTCTGAGAGAAATTTCAGCGACGTAGCGAGTGATGTAGAAAGAACATGCAAAAAACAAGCACTGCAAGGCTGCGCTGCGGCGGTGTAAGATTTCTGGAATCTGGATGGCTAGTGGGATGCAATGTAGAGAAAAGTGGACTTTTGCTTACGCGCATTTTTCTTGTTCAGGCAATTTAGCCACTTGACACATTTGTTGACGGGGAGGGTAGATAAAGGGGGCAAAACGATTTCTCATTGGCATTCGTATTTTTCAAAGGATAGTAAATTTACGTTTTTTAGGACGGGGAGGGTGACGTACAAGCGAATGCGATATTTCGTTAGAAAAGTTTCATTTATGACTTTAGAATTTCGCAGTTCGAGAAAAGGAGTTTGCCTTGCTTTTATGAATTTCCACTTTCTAGTACCAATTTAATATGCAACTTGTCGGTAAAAATGCAAGTTGGCTGTAATATTATAATAATTTGGATAATTTTGTACGTAGATAGATAAAGCCGGAGGTACACGATACGGAAAACGTCGTATTTATAAGCGATACGCCGTATTTCATATCGTGTGACTCGACGATAAGCAATATGGTGTATCGCTTAGAAATATCCCAAAAATTTCGGAATATTTTCGGCACATCCAAGCAATTTGCGGGGTACAAATTTCCCGAGTCACACCATACAAAACTTTATGAACACAGTTTTGAGATTACTGCTCTTACGGGCGGCACGGCGTCGCGGTAATCTGTGAATCGCAAAATACAGGTTGTAAACTCATTTTTGCTTATCGTGTGACTCGATGTGTCAAAAGTGACATCCACAAAGATATTTGCTTATAAATATGACGTTTTCCGTATCGTGTACCTCCGGCTTAAGACTGAAAAACATCTAAAGAAAAAATTATTTCAATGTAAACATACATATAATATGCAACTTCATGATGCTTTGGAGAAGGCGAAGTAGAGGACGGGGCAGATCTTTCGTTGCTAGTTTTCGCCTTTTCGGTAAATCGGATTTTGATTTTTGAATGCCTGAAAAGAAATTTTGTTTTCATGGGTTTGTTTCTTTTAGTTTGAATTTTTTTTATACTCTAGTTGTAGGGTATATAGGGTGTATTATTTTTGAGCAAACGTATCCAATGCCAAGAAATAATAAAGACAAAAAAAAAAAGAATTATATGTTCATGAATTTAGGGTCAATAGGCAAATCAATAAATTATTGAAATGCCAAGTGAGTAGGTTATGTAATGATTTCTTTATTTTGTACCTCCGAATCAGCACGTATGTCAATTAATAGCGCCACCTCTCTCAGTCTCTCTAATTCTATTCCACTAAGTTGATAACATAACTCTTAATTAATAATCTTTAAAAAATCATACTTTTATTTGGTCAATTGTATATATTAATTAAATCACAATGTTTCATAAGTAGAAGCACAGAATGCAGCTAAAATGCAAAAATATGTCCCTCTTAGATTGAGAAAAGGATGATTTTATCAATAATTAATATATAAAAATTCCGCAATATATTGCTTCAAAATGAAACTATTTTTTATAATAATCTAAACTATAAAATGTCTAGAAAAGTCAAACTAAAAGAAAAAAAATTCATCCAACAAAATTTCTTATCGGGGATTTACAAATCACAATCGTAAAATTCACTCAAGAATGAAATGTACCCAAAACTATAAACGAAAGACCTACCCCGTTCCCTACTACGCCCTTCCCGTAGAATCATTTTTTTCCGCAAGCGCCAAGTACTGGCCGAGATGCGCAAGAAAACAGTAAAGAAACAGCAGAAGCCAAGGCGAAGACCATCGCAAAATCGATATTTTTTGCGTGCCCGTGAACTGCAGAGACCAGAGAACAAAAATGCCGTAGCTACACACACAAGCAAAAGGGACCTGCGATTGTATGGTTTGACTTGTTTGTAGTAGTTTTCAACTCGGAAAAATTTTTTAGGTGTATCCTCCTCTTAAGGAAGCTGCTGAAACAACACTTGGCATAGACCTACCAACCAGCGTTAGATGACAAAAACAGTGCCAGATGTAAAATGTTGCAAAGAAATACCAGATTAAATTTTAGTGAGTATTAAACAAAACAACGGATTGCAAATATTATAGAATGTTCAGAAGAAAAAGAAGAAATGAAATGGATTCAAAACTTGAAGAAATTGAAAGGGCGGGGCAAAGAAAAGAAATATCAAAATTTTATAAAAATGTCAATATGTACAATGAAAAACGGATTTCAGCCTAGAACAAATAGCCGCAGAGGAAAGGATGGAAAGATTTTCAGCGATACAACGGAAGTGCTGAAACGATGGTCGGAGTATTTCTCAGAAGTACTGAACAAAGAACCAACCCAAAGAAATACCATAAATGAAAATATATAATTGCACCAAGTATTGAAGAGGTATATGTACAAATAAATAAGCTAAAAAACAGAAAAGCTCCTGGCATTGATATATCTATAGTATAGATCCAGAAATTATTAAGTACGGAGGTGAAAACCTCACAAAATGTATACACAGACTGATCGAAAAAGTCTGGAATAGTGGAGTCATGAAGACTGGCAGTCTGGCACACAGGAGTTATAGTGCCTATTCACAAAAAAGGGAGCAAGCTAAACTGCAACAACTACCGAGGAATTAAGCAGGAAGCACACTACTGATCCATTGCACCAGCACCAGAGTTCCCCTGCTAGCAAGGACCACGGTGTACGTTTTGCTTAACATGAAAACATATGGAGAGCCGCATACTACACACCTCTTGGTGCTTGCACCGTGCACCATTGTAATTGCATCATGTTTGGTGTCCTCGAAAAAGCAAGCCCTGGTGCATAGTTTATGAGGGTGCATGATGAGGAATCATTTTTTACTGCAAAGTTATGAAAAATAGAAAACAACTGCAAAATTCTTTCGGAGGGTTCTGTAGTTTGCGGCAGACAACATTCGAGCATGGTTTGCATGGTACAAGAGTTCGCCATGTTGCTGGTGCAAGGGATCAGTAGTGTGCTTCGATCCTGCTTTAGCTGACAAACTAGCACCCTATGCAAATAGAATAATCGGAGACTACCAAGCTGGATTCATGCCAAATAGGTCTACAATAGATCAAATTTTCACATTACGACAAATTTTGGAGAAAGCGCATGAGTACAGTACAGGTACGTATCACCTCTTCATCGACTATAAACATGCTTACGATAGTATAGACAGAAAGTTTCTTTGGATGCAATGAAGGAGTTTGGTATACCAGTAAAACTCGTCGATCTAGTATCAATGACTACAGAAAATAGTATGAACAGGATAAAAGTACCAGGTCATCTCTCAGATGTATTCGAGACAAGATCTGGGGTATGACAAGGTGATTGTTTAGCACCTATGTTGTTCAATTTTGCTATTGAAACATTGCCGGTGCCTTGTCTAGACATGTTCATAAAAGAACTGTAGTTAGAAACCAGGGGTGCGTTCAAGATTTTTGCTAAAGCAGCTTTTAGCTGCTATTAGCAGCTCCGTCGCGTTCAAAACGTTCGCTGAGCTGCTAATTTCTGTAAAGCTGAAGCTACCTTTTGAGGTTTATCGTGTTCAAGATTTTTGCTAAAGCTGCTCTTATAGCTGCTATTTCAATCTATATGCTCCGGGAGTATAACTACATTCTAGCTATTGGAGTTTTCTTTGTATGTGTGCTGTCATTTCACATTCGAACATTGTGTGGTGTTGAAGTTTTCAATATATTTCTAGAATGGATAGTAACAATAAAATAATTTTATGTTCGCTTTTAAATGTGGGATATGGTTTTACATTCCTCATTTCAAACCACTCTGTAACCGCTGTTTACAAATAAACATACACAGCCACAGAAATGTTAGAACCACTTGAGCAGCTCAAACGCGTTCAAGATTTTATGCAGAAATAGCTGCTCCAGTAATATTTGTAGTCTGCAAAAATCTTGAACGCACCCCTGATCTGCTCGAGAAATTTGCTGACCGTGAACGAGTACGGAAGTGAATTCGGGAGTCGGACGATTTGAGATTATTGGAGTGAAAAATTAGTTGAGACGGTTAGAAGTGGGATTTGAATAAATATAGTGGTGAAAGAAAAGGATTTGTTTTTTTCTCATTAATTTCCCCAAAAGAAATTGGACTATAATTTTAGTATTTTACGACGTTTATAGGAGAGATCGAGTACCGCTACTGTTTTCATTGCTTAATATTTTTTTTTAAATAGTCAATGGTATACAGGGTGTTTTTTTTAATTTGAGACAAACAAATACCTCGAAAAATACGCATCGTAGGAAAAAAAATAATAACATGAAAAGTTAATATTTCCAAGGGGGATGTTTGATTTCTCAAACATTATAACAATGAAGTAAGAAGTTGTGTGTTTACGGAATTTATTTTAAAACAAATTAAGCTAATTACAATACAAATTAATTGTGATTTATATATTAATTCAATTTGAACAAACGATTGATTAAAGAAAGCAAAGATCGACCAACGCGCACGCAACTCACCTTCAGTTCGACTCTCAACCTAATCTGGTCTTCTGCCTGGGCTTACGTTTTGAGCAACCAAGCAATTTATTTAGAGGCGTCAGCAACTGTTAATGGATGCATATAGAACCCGTAAGGCGGAAGTTCAATACAAAGGTTCACTTGCAGTGGAACCAATTTTGAGTTGTATAGATAGAATGTAGCAGATTTACCGATAATAGCGCAGTGGCGCCGGCTTTAACTGCATAAGCTTCAGAGACTTTGCTAAGAGCTTGTAGAGGAAAAAGAATTGGTGTTCATATGCATCCACGATTCGAATGCCGTACTTAATGCATTCTATTGTATGTTATTACTATTGAATAATTTTAACTGGATCGAACTGAGTTGCGCGGGGAAGGTCGTTACAAATTTCATGTTTAAAGGCTATAGAAAATAGAAATTGAACAAGAGAAAGAAATAAAAAATATGAAATTTAAATCTAAATGATGTTGCGTCGTCAACTAAACAGGGAACATATGTCTGTGCCATCATTAACCACCCCCAACCACTCTGTGTGGGTGGAGTGGGGGGTAACTTTAAAATTTCAAATTAGAACCCCCACTTTTTTTGCAGATTTTGATAGTACGTTAAAAAAGAAGTAACTTTTACTTGAAACTTTTTTTTCGATTCGTGGCAGATGGCGCTGTAAACAGCGAAATTTAATTTTGTTGTTTTTTGCATAAAGAACCGATTTCTTCGATTCAACAATACATTTGCAATTGAAAACAACACTTTCCAGTCTAAAATCCTGATATTCTCCATAAAAATTTTATTTATTTTAACGCATTTGAATTTATAGGGTGATATTTTAGACTTTTAGTTTTTAATTAAAAGAAAAAACAGAAAAAATGTTAAAATTTATAAGATTTTTAATTCAGTCGATAAATTAATCAACAACTTCGGTAGATCATCTTGCAAAAAGTTACGGTATTTTTCTCCATTCAGTGTACCGTCAATAAATGTGGGACCTATTAACTTGTCCCCTATTATTCCGCACCAAACGTTAACAGACCAAAGACGCTGACGATCAACTTCACGTAACCAGTGTGGATTTTCGACACTCCAATAGTGCATGTTATGACGATTAATTTGTCCGTGGTTCGTAAAAGAAGATTCGTCGGAGAACAGTAATCGATATTGATTAATTTATGGACTGAATTCAAAATCTTGTAAATTTTAACATTTTTTGTTTTTTTCTTTGAATTAAAAACTAAAAGTCTAAAATATCACCCTATAAATTCAAATGTGTTAAAGTAAATAAAATTTTTATGGGTGGTTAATGATGGCACAGACATATGTTCCCCTTGGAAATATTAACTTTTCATGCTATTATTTTTTTCCTACGATGCGTATTTTTCGATATTTGTTTGTCTCAACTTAAAAAAACACCCTGTATAATATTTGAACTATTGTCAAAGTTTTTTGTATCTTGGCATTTCCATTTTCGAAATGTCATTTGATTGTTCATTTCAGTCGGGAAGTTCAGTAAAAATTACCCAAATTGCTTCCCCTCCAAGTTGGGACATTTCTTTAAATCCATTAAAAATCGCCTAAACTAGTAAACTTTAGTAAAATTGTAAGAGTTCCTTCGTAAACTTAGAAAAGCCATCCGAAAAACAAGATTTCGACCAGATTCGAAACATTTTGTTTAATACGAGAAGCGTCAATTCTGTAAACTTTTTTTTAAACATTTTTCCATTCGTATTATGAATGGGGGGCTTATAATTATTTGGGTATTTCACTTTTTTACTAATTCGAACCACCTAATTTCATTTTAAGTATTTTTAGTAATTTTTTAGTGAGATTGAACTCAGATATTTTCCGGAAAAATTGGTATCTCAGCTGAGGCAAATCTGTCAGATTTGACACTTCCCCTTTTTCGGGAAATTTCAATTTTTGAAAATAGGTGGTAAACTTTCAGCAAATTACCACGCCAAGGGAAATTTTACGGGAAATTTAGTTTCAGTTTGTCACCCACTCAACTTAGTACAAGGAATTTATGAAAAAGCAAACAATTGCAAGCAGTAGAATTTGTCTTTGCGTGGGCTTATGCTGTTTAATGCAAAATGATTAAATGTAATTTGTGATGCGCATGGTTCCAGTTAATTAAATTTAAAACATAAAGATTTGCGTGAAGAAGTTCATTATGGAGTCAAGCACTTTAGATACAAAATACCAAAAATTAGCAACAGAGTATTCTAAGGTTAGCATATGTTAGTTACTAAATTTTTGCAATTAACTCCTTTTTGAGAGTGATTAACATAGTGTGAGAAAAAGGAATTAAAATTTAGTTGCATTCACTTTTCCAATTTCAATTAATCTTATCCGCCCCTACCTGACAATGATAAGAATTGTTTTTTTTATGTTTGAATGTTTCTAATTGTATTCCTTTTCTTTAGCTAAGAGCTCAAGCAAACGTCCTCAAAAAAGCTGTTCTAGATGAGCAATGCAAAAATTCAAATTTACGTGAAGCGTTAAGACAAAAAGAAGCCGCATTACGTCGTGCAGAGCAAGAAGTGGATAGTCTTGGATTTAGAAATAGGCAATTGGAACATCGTGTAGCATTTTTGCAAGAAGACTTTAAAAAAGAAAGCAATAAAAGCACCAAAAATCAAAAACCGAATAGCAAACTGAAAAACATTGCGACAAAGGATTCGAATTTAGATCCATTACTTGCAGACGAATTTCAGAAAAAAATATTGGAAAATGCGCAATTGACTTCACTAGTAAGTACATAGTTCTTTTCTTGAAGTCATTTTTTGAATTAACTAATTAATAAAAAGATCGATGATAAATCACGAGAAATAGTATTACACAATGATCGGATAAAGGAATTAGAAAAGCAAATCGAGAAAAGGATAACAGAAGGAATGGAAGTTGAGAGAAGACTTAGAAAAGAAATCGACACTTTAACCGCGAGAAATTCGGATTTGGAAACAAAATTAGTAGAAGCTGGAAGCATGGTAATTGGTAATCATGTTTGCCATTCGCGACTTAAGAGCTCGATTTTTTAGATTGGTAGCGAGGATGCACTAAGTGTATCTGGGAGTGACAATACTCCTCTGCATACAAATTCTTCATCCAGCGAAGAGAAAATTGCATTTTTAGAAAAAGAGGTTTTTCACTGGCGAACGCAGTGTGAAATTTTAAAAATAAGTGATGTTTTGCCGATTGAGCAAAGCAAAGATAAAACACTAAATGGCGCATCTAGTTCAAGTAGCGAAAACAAATCGTAAGTTTAGAACTTTCTTTGCAGCAGTTGTAAAATTATTTCGTTTTCATAGAGCCTCCGAAACATACCAACAGGAACTGAGTAAAGAAAATGTTCTTCATAATCACTTTAGTAGAAAGTTCATTGAACTGCTTGAGGCTAAGTGCATGGCAGAATCCAGATTAGCATCTTATCTTTCTGAGGTTTGTTGTTTATCAACGCTCTTTGGTATGAATAAATTTTGGTTTGTTTCCAGTTCGAAAATTTGCAGAGTTGCCTTGAGCACTTAATGCAGGAACTACGTGAAAGAAAAGAGGAAATATCAAAAGGCGCAAGGATTGTTCTGCTTCTGGAAGAAGATTTAGTAAGTATTTTTGTGAAACATTGTCATATTATTCTTATTGAAGAATAAAAATGACCCAATTTGGCATTGCAATACTCTTCAGGCGACAACAAGGATAAACTATGAGGAACAAATAAGTGTTCTTACCGAACAGGTAATAAGTCTGAGCGAGCAACTGGCTTCATCAAAGTAATAAATGATATTGTTTCAACTTTTAATTTGCCTTTTTGATCAACAAGAATTTATATGTGTATTTATTAACTAAATAAAACTATATTAAAGTTTAAGAGTATTTTATTATATACATTGCTATAGGAGCACTATTAATCGAGCTTTATTGTGAATGAGGCGCCACATGAACATCCATGATTAGCTTTAGGATTTGCAAGTATTCGGAAGCCGGATCTAATTAACTCTGTGTGATAGTCTACAGTTGCTCCATCGCAATATTTTAAAGATTCTAAATCTATCACAACCTTTCCCTTTTCGCTCCCAAACACTACGTCACCTTGATTTAGTTTGTTATCTATTTCGAATTTGTACTGAAAGCCAGAACATCCACCACCTTCAACTAATATTCGCAGAAAGGAACCATTAACACTTATTTTCTGTAGTCTATTTGTGCAAGAATCAGTTAGTGTCAGCCCTGATGTTTTCTCCTTTAAGCAATCATCGTTTTTCTTTAAACCAACTGTGTTCGAGTTTACAGAAGATATTTGTCTATAAAAATTGCACATTGAATCAGAATTTAGTGCGTAATTAAAATTTTGTGGCACGGTGGAGATAACTCTTCGAGAAAATAATGCCATTAGATCTGAAAAGATTATCTATTGTAAATATTATTATTATTCAATACATACTTAAATTTTACTGTATTTATGAATAATCATCTCCAGTATATCCCGCTACTCCTGATTATGACATGTTAATACTTATCGTGACAAGGTATGTCAAGATTTTTTTACAGCTGACTGCTGTCTGTAACGTCACTCTGTTCACCGTTTGTATTTAAATTATAAACTTTAAGTCGCACTTTTCTCAAAACAAACAATAAAAACGGAATTGAATATAAAAATTAACGGGCACGATACCGATAACTGTGGCAAATTACATTTTTGACATTTTCCGAAGGATTTTGGGTCGCTGATCACGGGAAAAATAATTTAAAAAGTTTACGAGATATCCTTCGAAAAAATTCAGTTCATGTGGCTCCCAAAATCCTTCGGAAACTGGTTTATTTACACTTATTTATCACTTTAAGGACCTAATAACAATGCTATTGTATTATTATTATTTTCAATAGAAGCACGCATTCACATTATTATATGAATGATTAATGAATACTCTATTAATGAATACTAGATTAATGAATGAGTACGTGGAAAGAATAAAACCGAATGAACCGACGTGACAATTGAACAAAGTTTGTTTTGAAACTAATCGTGGCGCGAGTTTTAATGAAAATGCGTAAATTTTACGCAAATAAAGATAGTAAAAGGGTTTTTTTTAAATAAGTACTCCACATTGTTTTTAGATCCTTAAAGTGATAAATAAGTATAAATTAATCACTTTCCGAAGGATTTTGGGAGCCACATGAACTGAATCTTTTTCGAAGTATATCCCGTAAACGGTCCATCAGAGATTTTTTTTATTATTTTTCCCGTGATCAGCGACCCAAAATCTATCGGAAAAAATACAAAATTTAATATGCCAATGTTATCGCTATCTCCCGAAATAATGAAATTGAATAACGAAATATAAAAATTGAAAGAAAAATTGTTTCAACAAATGAAAGTTCATAATATTTAAGAAAATATAAATGAAAAAGAACAAGCACTATTCTCGGCCATGATACAAAGAACACAAAGTATGCAAAAGATTTTTTGACAGCTGGCGTGACGTTACTTTTTAATTGTTACTGAAAAATAGTTTCAACAAGTGGAAGTTTATTCTTTATTTCTGTATACTTTCAACCGCATCGAAAGTATTTCAACGGCTTTCGGAAGAGCAAAACTTTTCAATGATACTTTCAATATTTGAAAAGATTCTTCATCACATTTTTTTTTCATAATATTCTTACAGTTCTTTATTGCACACTTAACCATTTTAAATGCAAAATGGTATGTAGCACTATATTATGTTAAAAACTATTAGAAATCTTTAAACACTTTTAAACCGCACACTATTTTACAAACAAAAGGCTGTCAAACCGTCGAATGCTCATTGGGTGAACCCGGTGACGCGCAAAATGGCGCGGGTGCGAAGTCAGTTTTTTATTATTTTAAACATTAATTGATACCATTTTGCATTTAAATGGTTAAAATAGAAATTAAGAAAATGATTTTAAAATGATTGTATTTTTATGATGGATTAATTATAAATTATAATATAAAGGTTCAGTTGTTTATTAATTGAAAAATATTTGCAATAGACAGTAAAATATATAACAGCCGCTTTTACACAAATCATTATTAATAACAAAACTAGAACTTTTAAATAATTTCTCAGATGAATTGCCGAGGGAAATGCATTCAGTAACAATTGAAAAGTGCGGCTAAATATAACGCATTTGAAAACAAGTGAACGTAGTGACGTCACGCCAGCTATCAAAAACTATCATTGGTAAAGCATAATTTCTGTAGTAAAACGACGTTCTGCAGCATAACTACGGCTTACTACGTAAAGAGTTGACTATAGTAAAGTTTTTGAACGCGCTCCATATAGACTCCTAAACCACTTAAATGAATTTAATGAAATTTTCAGGGATAATGTAGCATAGTCTCGGGATGGATCGTGTGAAGTTTGGTGGAGATCGATACCTCCAAGGGAGTAAAAAAACGGGTGAACGTTTCTATGAAAAACCGCCATTTTTGAAGTAAAACAATCAAACAAACTGGTATTTGGCCTTTTGTTGGAAATAAAGGAAATTCGCCATTTTTGAAGTTAAAAATTCATAAAAATTCGTAATTGGCGTTTTGGTTAGAAATAGAGACACATGTACCAGAACTTTTGAAAATTTCACCCTCAAAGAGGGGAAAAGAGGGGATAAAACGCTATCCCTACTAGGAGTTTTTCTAGGAGTGACCGTTCTTACACCTTTAGATAAAGCACAATGAAAACTAGCAACACTATCCTGATTCAACCACCCTTAAGAGGCAAATTTACCTAGAGCAGAAATCGTTTTCTTAGCATGGACATTTTACCGCAGTAGTGGAGACACTTTGCAAACAAGACAAACCAAAGAAGACAATTCGGGCAGCGCGCGCGGAGTTATTCCAGCAGATCAGCAGCGTGTTTAGAGAGACGTCACAGAGCTGCTTTCATTCAATGGCAGTGGATCGATATTCGGTTTACACTTTACAGACACATACTTGCCTGCTAATGAAGCCCAAATTTTGCTTGTTTTCTGGGGTGATCTTTTTTATTATTCTTTTGCCACCACAGGCAACGTGAATATAACATATGGAAGGAACTTTTGCGGGATATGCACTGCGGTGATGCGGAAGTCGAATTGATGTTTTTTCGGAGTATTTCTTTTTCATTTTATATTCTGATTTGGTTTTCGAAAACCAAGATCTGCCCAGGCAGCCGTCGCTTTCTGGCCAACATTCTCTTTTGAAAAAACAAGTGCGTTCGTTCTTCCGGCCTTGACAATTTTTTTCGGATTTGTTTTTTATTTCAGGGTGACCGAATTATTGAGGAAGGTGAGGGTTTTTCATTTGTAAAAAAAATAGTCAATTTCAACAATATTGTAGGGAATTATTGTTATTAAACTTTTTTTCTAAACTATAGTTACCTAATTGTAATAATAATAGGACTAAAGACATAAAATGTGGTATTTTTTCATAGCTATATGCATAGATAAAAATTACAAAATCTCATCAAAATCTGAGATGATGGTTGAGTGTGACAAATCATATTTTTATTTGATGCGCGGAATGACCCAACTATCATTCAAATCAATAATACTTGAAATTGTTTGAAAATGGAAATTGCAATAAAATATTCATTACAAAATTTTTGTTGACATTGACTATTTATTTAGAACTGAAAAATTCACACCTTACTCAATAAGATGTGCATCCTAAAAAACAAATCCAAACAAAATTTTCAAGACCAGAAAAACACTTGCGTTTTTATACGAAAATGTTGGCCAGAAAATGAAAAAGGGAAAATAATCCTGCGACGACTGCTCAGAAAATCAAATCTAAATATAGAATGAAAAAAGTGTGCCGCAGCACAAAAGAAATTCATTTTTTTGTCGGCACTGAAATAATCAGGAAGAACTACAATTCGGCATAGGCATCACCCGCACACCCGCAAAAGTTCCTTCTACCTAAACTGGTTGTGACGGCAAAAAACTAATAAATAACATCACCCCAGAAAACAAACAAAAATTGCGCTTTCCTACACAATAGCAAGTGTAGCATATGCTAGTAAGATGTGTGTGTAAAAATATCCACTTACTGCATCGAAAGCAGCTGACGTATTTTCTACCAATTCTAGCAATTCTGGCCAATGGCCATCTACATTCAACTCTTTGAACCAAATTTGCGAGAATTTGGTTGTGGTCCCCGTTTTGCACAGGATAACTCAGGAAAATTAGGCAAAAAAAGCACTTTCAATTTGTTAAATTTTTCCAATATTTTCCATGAAACATAATCAGATTTTTTACGGAATCCGTTACCAATTCCTTAATCTTCATAACATTATGAAAAACATTAGGAAAATTTATCGCAAAATACGAAAAAGAGAATAAAAAAGTGAAGAATTTTTTTTGGAAAAACCGAACTCATTCGGAAAATTCTCGGGAAATTCCTGGGTCGAAAATTAGAAAAGTGCTCCACTTAATGAACATAAAACCCTTTAACGTATCTCTGGAAAAAAAATTTGCTATATTTGGTCTAATAGTTTTCGAGGAAATTGGTCATTAAGTTGGTCAAAAAATGGAGTTGGTCCTTTCTTTCAACGATCATAGAAAAAAAACTAAATACTTTTTCAAAAATGTGCTCCACTTAAAGAACACAAAACCCTTTGTCTTATCATTTAAAAGAAATTTGGTTTAGATTCAACAAATAATAACGGAGAAAACAGGTCATTAAGTGGACCAATTTTGCACGTTTTGGTAAATTTGCCTCTTAACTGTAAACAAACTAATAAACTATTATTATAAGCCGACCTTCGAGAAACGGTTCTATGTAATATACCTACGTCGTGTTTGCGGGTAGATTTTTTCAGTCAAGGGTGGCGCTCTGCAAACTACCGTTACAGAAGAAAACAGAGAATAATTGCAACCGTCCATTTTTAGATGCAACACTAAGTAAAAGTATAATATAATTTCAAATAGAAACCATAGGAACGTAGGCGTGGAAGGGCGTAGGCAACGCACGCTGGGTCCCGCTAGTATACCCTATAATAAACATCTACGAGTATAAAAACTCAGAGATCTATCTATCTCTCGTATAAGGTGTGGCATAGTTTTCGCATACACAGTGCGACAATTATGTATTAAGACTCGAACCATATCTCAGCACCCCAGCAGCGCATGGATGTGTGAGCACATACGTTTTGAAGCTTCAACCTTCCTCTACTAACTGACAAAATTTCATGACATTTTGTTGATATTTAATATTTATTGAAATTCATTTTGAAAAACACGTGTTCGTTTGATGTTGAAATTGAACCAAAAATTAATGAGAGTCAGTCATTTTAGAGACATCGTTGCAACCGCAGAAAATGCTCTAAACTTCCTGAAAACAATTGTTACGGGTGATGAAACATGGTGTTTCTAATACGATCCAGAAACAAAGCGAGAAAGTGCGGAATGAAAATCAAAAAACTCACCACAAGCCAAAGAAACACGAAAAGTTCCATCAAAAATCAAAATGCTCATCACATTCTTCGATAGCAAAGGAATTATTCACAAATAATTTGTGCGAACTGGTCAAACAGTTACTTCCGCATATTACCTCGAAGTTTTGAAGCGTTTGATGGCCAGAATCCGTCGTATTCGACCAGAATACCGCGATCCAAAAGGTTGGTCTCTGTTGCACGATAATGCACCGAGTTACACAGCACTCATTGTTCGTCAATTTTTGGCTCAGAATCAGGTCTGGGTGTTGAATCATCCGCCGTATTCACCTGATTTGGCACCGTGCGACTTCTCCTTGTTCTCGAAACTGAAATTGAAGTTGAAAGGATGATTTTTTGATGACATTCAGCCCTTACAACGGGCTTCGACGAGGGCACTGGAGGAAATTCCGAAAAATGAGCTGGAACACGCGTTTGAATCACTATTAAATCGATGTAACAAGTGTATTGAATCAGGAGGAGAATATTTCAAATAAGTATACCGAAAAATTAGCAGATATCGTGTTTTAATTGTGTTTTCTAGAGGCAGTCTTAATACATAATTGTCGCACTGTGTATGTTGGAAGACTTGTTACTCTTGTTCAATTCCTTGTGATTGTTTAGAGCTTCTTCCCTTCTAAGTTTTTAATTAATTTATCCAAAATCAAAAGGTTCGTTTTGAAATACATAGCACGAAACTACTAATAATATAGTAGTCAGTAAGTACAGATAATCCCCTTAATTACGCAATTCAAACATTTACCTAATATATGTAGGTACCGATTTTGGAGCACGTTTCTCGAAACAGAATCTACTTTTGAACTGCTTGTTTGAGTGCAAACTTGCAATTTAATGTATGTATCCAAATTTATTTTTAGTCATCTATTGGACACACCTTTTCTGCAATTTTTTTCAGAATAGAAAACAGCATTCATTATCATCGCGCAGGAAACAAACAAAACTATTATCAATTGACCCATGTGGCCTATGCAGGAATCGTTCGAATGTGGCGTACTTGCGTAATCAATATGCATATAAAGAATAACGCGGTTGTCTGTAATAATCAACATGTTTTGATGAAAGGTCATTGGTGACTGAAATAAGTTTTGATAAGAGTATGAAGTGACGAAGTCATATAAATCTTTCATGTGATAACAACAGCTTTGAAGATCTTAGACGGTCAGAAGTAGATTTAATACTCTAGAAAACAGTGGTGAAACAAAACGATGCCAGCGGCAGATAGTGTGTTCTTAGCCCGTTCTGAGGGTATTTCTGCTGAAGGAGTACGGGACCAATATGCAGATGGAAAAGCAGCAAAAGTGTGGGAAATTTTCATCGGAGACAAGCGATCTAGAACAGATAATTACAAAAAGTTCTTGATTGATCTGCTGAAAAAAAAAGGATGTAAGCGTCTTCTGGATGTAGCTTGTGGAACTGGGTAAAACCAATTACTTATTTGGTATACTATATTATGACTAATGTTGCTGTTCAACAGTGTGGATTCTATTATGTTGGTTGAGGAAGGATTCGAGGTAGTGTCCGTAGATGCTTCCGATAAGATGCTGAAATATGCATTAAAAGAAAGATGGAACAGGCGTAAGGAATCTGCTTTCGACCAGTGGAGTAAGGTTTTTCAATTATTATTAAGCAATCGAGTTCAAAATTATTTTTGTATCATTCCCATAGTTATTGAAGAGGCTAATTGGCTCACACTTTATGATGACATAAAACCCATAATTGGTGACGGTTTCGATGCAGTTATTTGTTTAGGAAACTCATTTGCACATTTAATGGATTCGTATGGAGATCAGCGAGAACAAAAACAAGCAATTGATAACTTTAAAAAATGCCTAAAGCCCAGCGGATTTTTACTAATAGACCACAGAAATTACGACAGCATAATTCAAAATGGTACAACCCCTGCGAAGGCTTTATATTATAACGTAAGTGTTTGTTAATATTGAAGTAACTTTACGGCATATTTTTAATTTTAAAGCCTGGTCACATGGCAGACATTAAAACTTCTGTACTTTACTACTGTGGAAAACCTGCTATGGTTACTTTGGACTACTTGATTGAAGCCAGTGGAGAAATCAATGAGTTCAGACTTTCTTATTATCCGCACGAACTAAAAATTTTCGAGAAAATTCTCAAAGAAATTTTCGGAGATGAGGCAAAGTACAACTTGTATGGGGATTTTAAACCCTTGACTGACATAGAAAATCCAGCATTCTACATACATGTCGTTGAGAAAGCTAACAAATAATTTTGTATGATGTTTAAATTACCTGAAATGCTTGTGTGTTAAATAAATTACCAATACTACAATTTATAGTACTTTTTATTAGTTTTATATAAAAATATAGTCTACCTCTTGGAATTTGAATGTAGCAATTTTTATCGATTGTCTGTATTCGGGGCAATTTTTTGTTGAAGTAATTTGCCGTAACCACCTCTACCGGCATCATAATCAGTTCTGTATTCGTCTCTAACTTGTCCACCAGATTTGCCTCGACCGTACTGTCTCCCTTCTAAAAATCCGGCATCCCAATCTACTCGAATAAGCCTATCATCCAATCGTGTCCCATTTACATACCTATGGGTTTTAGTTATAGTTACACTAAGAAATCTCTTAACAAAAAATACCTCATTGAATTCTCAGCTTCCATGCGGGTATAATATTCCACAAAACAGAAGCCGCATGGGGTTTTTTTGTACTTATCTAATCCCATTACAATTCTTCGAACTTCTCCACATCTTGTAAATAGTTCATGAATTTGTTCCTCTGTTGTATAAAATGATAAATTTCCTACATAAAGTGTGCTTGTCAGTTTAAGTAACCTCTCTTGATCATAGCGCGAGCCCTTTAAAAATGCAACATTTATATAAAAACTCTCTAAAAATTCTTGAACCTTGACCTTAAAATGTTGATCACGATATGAACTTAATTCTACAGAGGAAGAAGACATGTTTTGAGTGTTTATTTATTGAAAATTTCTTAGAATTGTGTTTATTTACGAAGTTTATTAAGTGCTTCGGTGTGAAACGTCAACTATTATATTGTTATGACAATTGGTATGAAGTTTGACTTGGTTCCCCCCATACAAGTGATTTGGAGCGCGTTCAAAAACTTTAATATAGTTAACTACGTGACCATAAGGTATGCAAAAGTTTTTTTGACAGCTGGCGTGACGTCACTACATGCACATTGCACATATTATTTTCAATTGCGTAATTTTTAGCCGCACTTTTCAATTGTTACTGAAAGCATTTCACTCGGCAATTCATCTGAGAAATTATTTAAAATGATATTTTCTAATTAATAATAACTGAAACTTTATATTATAATCCATATAAAAATATAATCAACATCAAATTAAAAGTGTAATATACCTAGACGAAACAAAAAAACAGTAAAGGAGAATGGGCAAAAATTGTATGGAGCGTGGGCTATTTGCGGCCAAGATTAATTTTGATATTTCTTGATATTTTGGTCCTGCTATTACTATGCAGAAGTTTTATCGCCGCCATGTACTTCTAAAAGGGATAAAATACATTTTTGTTTTGAATAGATTTACTATGTGTCCTGACTTATGTTCAGTGCAAAACTGAAAAATCAAAGTGAAATAAATAATCTAGAAGTATTTATTAAATAATTAAGCAAAAAAGATAAACAATCGCACACTGCACAACGACACAAACGTAACCGAAGGACGGCGCCCATGACCCTCACGCCACCGCACATTAGTGGCGAAAATTCATTTCTTTAGCCAAAACCTCTAATGTGGTTAGAATAGAACGAAATCGGAGTTCCGTGGGTTCTTCGACATGCTGAGTCGATTTTTGAGGCTTACAGTATATAGCATGTCTGTCTGTTTGTCTGTCTGTGTGTACGAACGATAACTTGAAAACGGTTATAGTTAGAAGATTGAAATTCGGTACAACAATGTTTCGTTGAAATTGTAAGGTCAAGTTCGAAGATGATCAAAATCTGGCAACACCTTCTTGGTGTTGCCATATAAGTCTGACTTTTGCTCAATGCAATCTTTATATTTAAATATTTTTTTTTTCTAAATGAAATATACAATGTAACGCCCATACCAAAAGTTGTTACTAAGTGACAGTACTTTCATTTGACACTAGTTTTATGGGTGGCCGCCGATAGCCCAAAAACGCCCATACTCCTTTTATGTCATAGTTTTTATTTTTTCTTAATTTTTGTTTACTGACAATATTAGACTAATTACTATTTAAATATCTTATCTTAAAATACATTCTACATATAATAAATAACTTCTTCACTTCTTCTTCGACATTTGCCTTAATTAGCAGTATTTCAAGGTCTTTTGCAAAGCAAAATATTTCAATGATTCTTCAGACTTCACTACATTTTCTTTTCATGTTATTTTTACAGTTCTTTATTGCACACTTAACCATTTTAAATGTAAAATGGTATCAATTAATGTTTAAAATATTAAAAATCTTTAAAAACTTTTAATACTTCCACACGAATTTGTAAACAAAATGCTGTCAAACCATCGAATGCTCATTGGGAAAACCCGATAACGCGCAAAATGGCGCGGTTGAGAAATCATTGTAAACCTTATGTTCCTTGTATCATGCGTGTTAACAACTTAGAGCGTGTTCAAAAACTTTACTATAGTCAACTACTTTACTTTACTATAACTTTACACTTTACTATAGAAACTTATAGCAAAAGAATATAAACCTGACCTTCTTGTACTGAACGAAACCTGGTTATGGAGCAATGAAATCTTATGCTACACCATTGATGATTATGTAGCAGGCTTATTGTAGAGATTCTGGCAGGGGAGGTGGCACAGCAATTTTCATTAGGGAGCAGATTACTTATAACAGTTTACTCTTGTTCGAAGTCCAATTGCATGATTGTGAATGTTCACATAGGCGATAAAAAACCTCTAAAGATATATATAATTTATAGGGCTCCAGATAAAAATCTAAGTGAATTGCCTACATTCAGGCACGCTTGATTCATTTAATCAAAAAATGTATGTAAATAAATATAGACTTTTTGAACTCAAATAAAACCAAGTACAGCGGTACTAAAGCTTTGGTGTCCTAATAAGAAATGCTCAGGAGAACAAGTACTATCACATTTGGACCAAAATGGCTGATGTCCTTTAAAAACTTTGCAAAATGAAGAAATGCAGTGCAAACGGTTGTGAAAACTATTCCACATCAGAAAACAACAAGAAAAAAGTGATAGAAAAGTGAGATATTTCGTTTTTCCAAAAACAAAAGAAGAACTGAGGGCAATTTGGACTTCTGTTTGTGCTTACTCAGTGAACGTGAATAATACAAGAATTTTTCCAAATTACGACAGTGAATATCAATTACGCCCTTTGCACTGCATTTCCATCATTTTGCAACTGTTGTGTTTACACAAAAATATTTGACAAATATCAAAACCTCAAACAAGTGAAACACAACATTCTCACCACAATCTTAGACCAAACAACAATTCCCCACATACCAAATGGTCTAACCTAGATCATTCTAGAACGTTTCCCCACCCAAGAAATGGGTATAAAAATGGACACGTTCTTAACAAAAATCAGATCGTGTCGATCCACGGTGGAATTGTAATCTATCAATTCAGAGTTCTAATCTGAAACACAGAGTTCTAATCTGTACACAATCAACAAATCCTTTCACAGTTTTAATCTGAGAAACACAGAGTTTTAATCTGTACACCAAGCCCTCAGAGTTATAATCAAAGGCACTTAACAAAACAGAGTTCTAATCTGTCAGCATCACCGAAACCCTCAGAGTTATAATTTGAGGTAAAACTATCAGAGTTCTAGTCTGATTATACTTACAGAGTTTTAATCTGTCTCCTATTCCCACAAATCTACGCAGAGATTTAATCTGCAGAATAAAAACAGAGTTATAATCTGTAACGATCCAATCACAAGTTCCTTCCAAATCCACTAAAGTTCTAATCTAGTTCACAAACCCTTAGAGAATTAATCTAAGATAACAACCAAAACTAAACGCAGAATTGTAATGTAATCTGCTGCACATCAAAAATTTAGAGTTTTAACTTTTAAGGCCTGTCCAGATAGTTCCGCCTGCTTTCGTTCGTTCGCCTCCGTTCGTTTTTTCTTCTTCTTTCGTTTTTTTGTAATGTCCACATAGCACCGTTTCGTTTCTTTCGTCTTTTGGACTTTTGACACTTGTCATTCATTGTTTACAATTTAATAGCAATGGAAATATTGAGTGAGCTATTCGGAGATTGCACTAAATTCATTCTATTACATTAAATTTACTGTATACGTACGATTCACCGTATTTCAATTCAAATTTATTGTGATAGGCAGAAAGTGAGGTTATGCCCGTCCGCTCTTTCGCCTAAAATTCAAAATTTGGCAAAATTTTTCCCCTCCGTTCGTTTCCGTTCGTTTCCCTCCGCCTCTATGTGGACACTTCCATGGGCAGTAATCAGTATATAGTACCAAAAAGTTGAAAAAACGAACGGAGGCGAACGAACGAAAGGAGGCGGAACTATCTGGACGGGCCTTTAATCTGAGAAAACAAAAACTACTTTGCCAGAGTACTAAGCCGGAGGTACACGATACGAAAAACGTCATATTTATAAGGAAATATCTTTGTGGATGTCACTTTTGAGACATCGAGTCACACGATAAGCAAAAATGAGTTTGCAACCTGTATTTTGCAATTCACAGATTATCACGACGCCGCGCCGCCCGTAAGAGCAGTAATCTCAAAACTGTGTACATAAAGTTCTGTATGGTGTGACTCGGGAAATTTGTACCCCGCAAATTGCTTGGATGTGCCGAAAATATTCCGAAATTTTTGGGATATTTATAAGCGATACACCATATTGCTTATCGTCGAGTCACACGATATGAAATAAGGCGTATCGCTTATAAATATGACGTTTTCCGTATCGTGTACCTCCGGCTCTAATCTGGTTAATCTATTTTCAGGAGTCAAAAGTACGAGAGCTGCTAAAACAGAAACAACAAAACCACAATTAAAAGTGAAGTGAATTAAGCCGGAGGTACACGAGACGGAAAACGTCATATTTATCAGGAAATATTTTTGTGGTATATTTTTCTGACAGCGAGTCACACGGTAAGCAAAAATGAGCTTGCAACCTGTATTTAGATATTCACAGACTACCGCAACGCCCGTAAGAGCAGAATCTTAAAACTTTGTACATAAAATTTTGTGTGGTGTGACTCGGGAAATTTGAACCCTCAAATTCCTTTGATGTGCCGAAAATATTCCGAAATTTTTGGGATATTTATAAGCGATACACAATATTGCTTATCGTCGAGTCACACGATATGAAATATGGTGTATCGCTTAAGCCGGAGGTACACGATACGGAAAACGTCGTATTTATAAGCGATACGCCGTATTTCATATCGTGTGACTCGACGATAAGCAATATGGTGTATCGCTAAAATATCGTTGAGGTTGATACCCAACAGCCATGATACAAAGAACATAAGGTATGCCAAAGATTTTTTTGACAGCTGCCGTGACGTCACTACGTGCACATTATTTCAAATGCGTAATTTCTAGCCGCACTTTTCAAATGTGACTGAAAAATAGTTTCACTAAGTGAAAGTTCATAATCTTTAAGAATTTAATTTAAATGAAAAATAAGCACTAAAGAAAGTATCTGAGAAAGTGTTTAAAATGATTTGAGTAAATAGCGGCTTATATTTTACGTCTATTGCACATATACACATACACGAGCAGTTTTTGCATTAATATATTCTTTATTTCGGCACACTTTCAACCATTCCGAAAGTACTTTTGGGTCTGTCGGAAAACGAAAATATTTCAACGCTTCTTCACCACATTTTCTTTTCATAATGTTTTTACAGTTCTTTATTGCACACTTCACCATTTTCACTACAAACACTATATTATTTATGTTAAAAACTCTTAAAAACCTTTAAAAACTTGAAAACCCAAACACGAATTCGTAAACAAAAAGCCGTCAAACCATCGAATGCTGATTGGGTGAACCCGATGACGCGCAAAATGGCGCGGGTACGAAATCATTGGCATACCTTATGTTCTTTGTATCATGCCCAACAGCAATGTTCTTAAATTTGATAACACAAATTCCTACCCTGTTTAGCACTGTGTGTAAATTGTATACTTCTTGTTTACGCTTCTGACGCTTTATCCGCAGAGACGTCATGTCAATCATTTTCGTATCGATATCTCCTTTTATTCTTTACTTCATGTGGCCGCTTTAGTAACCTAGGCTTGTTGTCAAATTGACAGGACAAAAAATACATATTATGATTGGATAATAGTTTGTATTGTAAATTGTTGCAAATGACTTCAAGTACATATATTTGATTTCTGGCTAAGTTTCGTGTGATAGAAGCAAAACTAATGGGGTTATTCAAGAGAATATTCAACTTAAACCGAAATCTTCACTTTGAAATTTCCAAGCGAACATTTTCTACTCAATTAACAAAATTTACACGGTAAAAAAATCTTTTAACCATTATTGTTCATGATATGTGTTTAATTTGTTTAATTATATAATTTATAAATTAATCAAAACCAATAGATTAGGAGAAGTAGGAAAACTTGAATCACCGAGGGTCGAAGGAAAATATGACACTGGTCAATTATTTTTGCATCGGGTTTTCGGGTATAGAGGAGTTATATTATTTCCATGGTTAGCACGGGTATACGATCGCGACATGCCAAATCATGGGAAAAATGATGCCGAAAAGCCAGAAAATTGTGACAAAGTAGTAAAGGACGTTAAGGGCAAATTGCATACTTTTTATCAAGTGCTTATTGATTCGAGAGACTGCCCTTATATAGTAAGTACTACAGTTGAACTAAAACAAAGCGAATGGTTTAATATACTCTAAAATCTTAGAGAGCCCAAACAGAAGCCGTGACTTTTCTTGGGAATCAGGATTCCAACAGAAGCTTATACGCTATCCCTGGTTTGGACTATGTTTCCCATGAGGATATTATGCCGTATACATCAGTTGAACAAAACCCTCTTCATCATGAGCTGTTTGATAAGTTCTTAATATATAATCCAACTAAGGATCCACCTTTTGACACCCAAGACTCATTGAAGGCATGGCAGAAAAAAAATCATCCGTGGCTGGAGCTCTCAGATGTACACAAAGAAACTACAGAAGGTATAAGGATCACCGTAATCCCGTTTTATATGGGTTGCCGTGAAACACCTGCAGCTTCTGTTTACTGGGTAAGAAATTATTTTGTTTACAGCAAACTTTAAACTTTGACGACTTAGTTGAGAGCCAAGTTGGTCGTCCGACGTCTATGGACCGCTTTAACGATATTTTATTGCAGTGGCGATACTGTATTCGACTCGAGAATCTTGGTGAATTAAGTGTTCAATTGCGAGAACGCCATTGGCGTATATTTTCTCTGTCAGGAACTCTAGAAACAGTACGTGGAAGGGGTGTTGTCGGTCAAGAGCCAGTGCTAAGCCCTAGACTACCGGCTTTTCAATACAGCAGCCATGTAAGCCTTCAAGCTCCTAGTGGACACATGTGGTAAGGGAATAGTTTTATCTAAAATATAAAGTACACTTTATGTTGTGTTCATTTTAGGGGAACTTTTCGACTTGAACGGGAAGATGGCCATACATTTGATTGTCGAATACCTCCATTCTCTTTGGAAAGTAAACCGGATGAAACTGTCACACCTCCGTCTGAATCTGCGTAATGTGATCTCTTTCTATATAAAGTTGGCTAATCGATGTGCAAATAAATAGCGAGTTTACAATGCATGTTTGGGAAGAGGGAAAACACCTAGACTGGAAAAAAACCACTGCACCTAAAGGCCCGGATCCACCAAACGAGCAAACAGCTCGCGAGCATGTTTTGAGCAATTGTTGCTTTGGTGGATACGTGCTCGCGGGCATTTGCCGAACACCAGAAAAGCATTTTCGGTGATCATTTTGCTTGCGTGCATAGTATGTCTCCACCAAACGTGCAAAACACCAAACAAGCAAATCTGCGATGTTCGTCCGCTCGCGACAAAATTGTCCGCGTGCTCGGTCGGTCGTAAGCAAAACGGAACATGTTCGCCGCAGTATCCACAGAAATGTTTGCAAACACGATGCTCGCGGGCTGAATTTTTCTGGTGGATACGCGTACACGGACATTCGGCGAACATTCAATAACACATTGCTCGGAAATATTTATGTCATGCGTGTTTGGTGTAGCCAAATGGTAAAACTTGCTCGTGAACTGCCCGTTTGGTTAATCCGGGCCTTTACGTTACTTAGTTTGAATCATCTAATGGGCTTAATAGGCCAGGAAAATTAGCATTCAATAAGGAAATAATTAGTGGCAATGATTTTGTGATTGGATTATCTTAGTTGGGGCTCATGAATCCCCCAAGTTTTTCCCCTCCGCCGAGGAAGGCGTTGGCCTGGAGGGGGGGGGGGATGAGCTGGGAAGAGGTGCGTTCTCCGGCTTTTCGCTTGTATCTTCTAAAATACAGGGGTCAGCATAAGTCAGGCAACAAATTTGCATTAAGAGAAAAAAATCCCTTTAGCTACAGGCTGAGGTAGATTTCGAAGTATTTTGATTGCGTTTATTGGGATTTTTTTATTTTAAAATCGAGAAACTAGTTATGGATTTATAAACCACTCATCAAGAGTTTTTCAACGATAGCCCACAAGACGTGGTTTAGAAAAATTCGAATTTCCACCCCCACCCCCATTCGTACCGCACCTACCCCTAATTTGGTGGTGTCACCATTAGCCTCATAGAGAGTACTCTTATTTATGCAAATAAAGTCTCTAAACTTCATAGGGGCCGAGATATAATTTTTTCAAAATTTCAACCCCCCCAGCCACCCCCGTGGGCCGATTTTGCTCATTAACGAACTTAACCGAGCTATTAACCCCAGAAATAACATATTAAAAATTGGCTCCAATATCTTTGAAAATACGACCGCTAGAGTGTAAATATATATACATATATATATATATATATATATAAACTTTCGAACGGGGGGTGGTTTCGTACTCAGGAAGGCGTGAAACGAAAAACTATGAAAGAATTTTCTGAAAGTCGTGACATGGTATACATCTCAATAGGTAGCCAAATTTCGAATTTTAGGCGGACGGGCATAACCTCACTTTCTGCCTATCACAATAAATTTGAATTGAAAAACGATGAATCATACGTAGACATGATATTTAATGTAATATACTGAATTTAGTGTAATCCCGGAATAGGTCATTCAATATTCCCACTGCTATTAAATTGTAAACAATGAATGACAAGTGTCAAAAGTCCAAAAGAAGAAAAAAACGAAACGGTGCTATGTGGACATGACAAAAAAAAGACGAAAACGAAAGCAGAAGAAAAAACGATCCCAGGCGAACGAACGAAAGCAGACGGAACTATCTGGACGGGACTTTAATACTCCATCATACAAGGAACATAGGGTATACCACAGATTTAACACCCGCGCCATCTTGCGCGTCATCGTGATCACCATCCAGTTCCTTTTCCTGTTAGTAGGGATAAGAATTCTGAAAGTACGCGAACAGCTTCCTGCAATATTCTGAAAAAGCAGAAGAAGATTATTTAATGAGAGTTCGTGTAATATCATTGACACACAGAGCTTGGTTAATATCATTGACACACTGCTTGGTTAACCCAGTGGAGACTTGGTTAAGAGCTAAACCAACTCAAATCAGGTGGTTTCGACTTGGTTCCCCATACAAGTGACTTGGTCAGAAACCAAGCAAAAGTGACTTGGTTAACGAGTTAACCAAGTACTTTCCAATAACTTTCCAAGAATCCGCGTCAAACATCACAGCAAGCCTTCCAATATCTTGCTGTCATTTGCGATGATTTTGACATAGTCATTCGTGTGTTTCTATCAAATTTTAATACATTCTAATATGTTATCTTATTTATAAAAAAGGCAATACAGTCTTCTTTTACGATTGTTTATTTCAAATATTCGTACGTCTCGCATTCTGTTTAATTCTTCACTTTCTTCTTATTTATATTATTTGAATTTCACTGATGAAATCAAACAGAATTCGAAACGTATGAATTTTCGAAATAAATAATCGAAAAACAAGACTATGGACTTTTTTTATAAATAAAATATCAAATAAAGAGCAGCCGACAGGATTTTATTAAATTTTAATATGTATAAGAAAAGAGTTGCATGGACAAAATTAACCGAATTTCTTCTTTTGGAGGTCTGGAGCTGGAGTGCAGCAATTGCAAAAGCAATTACGCGATGATGATGAAAAGTGCACAATAAATGAAACAGCATTTGATTATTGCTCAAATAATCTTTTGTTGCTATTTTCCCTTATCATAACTGCTATCGCTAACATTACAAACACCCTGTATATTTTCACTGCAAAACACAGACTGTCACAAATTACAACCAGCCGCCACATTTCAAAACCAAAAGTGACAGATGTCTCGTGACTTTTATATGGCAGTACAAAACATCGAGTCGATGCACATCCGCAATACCGTGACTTTTACGTGTAGAATCGACTCAAGTCGAGTTGATACATGTAGAATCAACTCTCGCAATAACCCCCATAACTGCTATCGCTAACATTACTTCTTTCTGAATATCCATTTTTAGCCAAAAAGGAACTCAAAAAATATGTTTGCAAAATGTAAGCAAATAGCAACTGTCAAAATAAACCAACTCTCGAATATGTGTCACCTATTTTGGTTTCGTTCTTGGTTAACTCGTAGAGTTGGTTAACCAAGCTATGTGTGGCAATGGTATTAAGCTATACTCGATAAACTTCAACATCCTATATCTGGCATGCTATGGGCTCCTACAAATGCATCACAATGCATTATAATTCCTGAGAGAACGTGACCAGACCTAGTCTTTACTGCGTGCCCAAAATGCCCTTAAAGAAGCCCATACACGTACTGGTTTGGTTTCCGTTTAGGCCGCAGTCTCTAGATCTTATTGAATTTCATTCGCGCTCTGAGGCATGATACAAATTATCATCTTGCGTGTCACTGGCCTGAAACGTCAAACTTTTTTCTGTCAATATCGTTGTTTACGTATTTTAGAAAACCAAAAAGTGATTTTAGGTTTAATAATTAAGGAGAAAACAACATTTTATAATGGAAAAGTGCATGAATTTAATGAGAATTACTTATTTCCGTTTACATGATCTGATACAAGCAACCCATTTTTGATTTCTTGAGAAGTCTTTTACAGTTGAATCGTAGGATTTAATAACAGCTGCAAAGCAATTCTTCAAATTAAATAGCTAAACAGTTTTTCTAATCCATTTTTCTGCTAGTTCTTAGTACAATTTACTTGATTTTTACATTTGTTTGTTTACCTTTGTAATGTCAAAAATTTTGAAGTTTCAGGCCAGTGACGTCACAGCAGGCACCTTATGTTTTTGTATCATGGCTGATAGTTCACAACCTTGAGGGAAATCTGTAGATATACGGGCACCTTAAGCACACAGTACTACAGCCGTTATCAGGTCGGAAATGTCAAATTTCCCTGTCAAAAAATCATCATGGGATTTTCCTATATTTCGTGTTTCAAACTAACCGACAAGCTAATATGCAATCATTAATCGCATCAGTTTTTACAAACGTAGTGAAGAGTTCAGCTCGCTTTTATCGCGCTACGTCTACTGTATTTATGGCTGGAAATCAAATTACTGTTAGTAAGATTACATCATTTTAAGTATTAGTCGTGGTTACAAATATCTTATAAAGAATTCTTTTAAATTTTACTAGATAAATGACGCTTTACCAAAAGTGGAGTTGTATGAGGATTCGCCCGCGAATAAAATTGATCTCTCTGAATTCTGCAGCAATAAGAAATTAATTATTTTTGGTGTTCCTGGTGCATTTACCCCAGGATGCTCGAAGGTTGGTTTTGCAAATTGCGTCGCAATATTATATTATAATATATTGTGCATTATCTGGCATTAATGTTGTTTCAATTTTTGTTCTAATAATCGAATTTCTTTTATCAGCAATCAATATACATGACTGATCTGAAGAATTTCCTAACCTAAATGCAACAAACAGTACAGCTCTAATTATTCCAATTATATTTTCTTTCAGACTCATCTTCCCGGCTACATAGAGCAAGCTGATAATATAAAACGAACAAGCGGAGTGGACGAAATAGTGTGCATTTCTGTTAACGATCCTTTTGTTATGTCTGCCTGGGGAAAAGAGCATTGTGCGGCTGGAAAAGTACGAATGTTTGCTGATCCTCATGCCAGATTTGCGGCAGCTGTGGGATTAACCATTGATCTCCCCCCACTGGGAGGCATACGCTCAAAACGTTTTTCAATGATTGTGGAAAATTGCATAATTAAAGAATTGAATGTTGAGCCAGATGGTACTGGACTAAGCTGTTCTCTGGCTGACAAATTTGGAAAGAAAAATTAATACTTATTAATTAATGATTTATAGATCTTAAATATTTTGAAATACAAATGCCTTGGAATTCTGTCTTAACTAATCTCGAAATTTTGTTAAATTGCATTTTTGATTAGAATAAATTTCCATTAAATAGTTATTATTAATTTTATATAGCACTTCCTAAACAAAATTTCGCTATACATCGGCCAAATTTATGTCGAGGAACGTTTTATTGATGTGGAAATTCTTAACATCAAAATAATAAAAATGAACTACATAAGCATAATGTACTTTAAAAAGCAGCATTCATGTCAAGGTGGTTTAATGATTTCTATTTGTTTTTTTCCTTTTGCACTTTGGACTTGCAGAAAAGTTCTCTGGTAATAGTAAAATTCCAACGGGTGACAACTGACTAAGCATCATGGTTTTGTGAAACGTTGCAAAAAAGCGCCTGATGAACTTTTCCTTGGTTATTTCGACTAGTTCTGTATTATCGGTCATTGCAGTATCTCCTATTTCCGCATCTGACTCAGAATGTTCGTCCAAGTGAATGCAGATTGCCCGAAGGGCTAACATGGTGCATTTATTTGGTGGCAGTCTGAACTGTGTTGAATCGTTTGAAATCTGTTGATTCGCTGTACTTTGTAAGATATTTTCCAAGTTCTTGCGTTTTGTAACTTTGAGAATTTCTTTAAACATCTCGAATTCTTTAGGATCGACATCAATTTTAAAAGCAGTATACAGGAATTTGACAATTCTTTCGCTGGAAATGCTCAAAACTTTCAGCTCTCCAAAACTAAAATCATATGAATATTTGAAGAAGTCGTAATACTCTTGGTTTATTTGGCGCCGATGTTTCTGCGATAAAATTTGTGAACGTTTTGTCTTTCGATGTTCAAAAACTTTCTTTTCGTCGCAATTCCTGCATTCTAGAATTTTTTCAATCCAATTGTCCATAGTAACGTCCGTAGTTGATCTTCTATTTTTCCTGGGAATATCTTCAATGGATTTTTGAGGAAATTTAAGTAAAAACTTTTGAATCGTGTTGTATCGCGTTCGACAGCTAGTTCTCGTATGAAATTTTAATTCTTTAGAAATTGTCACCCAATTTGATGTGCCATGCTGTTCAACCAATGCAAGCAATTTTTTATCATCTTCGGGTGTCCACGATCTTTGATTCGTATTTGGTTTAAGTACATTGAAATATCGACTTTTTACTTGCAAAATGGTACGTCCGGAAAATAATGATCGGGGTATATATCTAAAGCTTTCGCCGTACTCTTGAACAGCGGCTAATATTATACAGTCTTCTTCCTTCGTATAAGATGCATGATTTATTGACGGGTCGACACAGTATTTATACCTACCACAAAGTAAGTGAGTAAAAAACAAACAATAAAATGCCAACTTACCTTCCATAAATTTGTGCTGTGCTTTTTTTAGGGAAAAATGGCCAAACCTGATACCAACAAATTGAATCACCAAATTTACAGAATTCTATTATATTAACCAAAAGTTTGTCATCTTTACTGGTCCATTTGGCCACATTTTCTTCCAATCTATGTGTAATGTGAGTTTTGTATTGCACTAAGCATTGGTGAGCTGAACGATTTCTCATTTCCTGAGCAATACTATCCCAACCCTTAAATTTATGCGTCTTCATTATTTCCAAAAGTTTTTGATTTTCCTCCGCAGTCCAGGGTTTCCGGTTTAATTCGGGTTTCAAATACATTGTCCACATAGCCTTACAACAATTTTCAGGATGACGACCGTTCACATCCTCCATGGATATTCGATACCAATTAATCTCGAAGTTATCGTCCACTTCTTTCAGCAGATCAACTAATAAATTTGAATACAAGGTGATTTTATTTTTCAATGTTTCAAACGTTTTTGGATTTTCCCATTGATAAATCCTTTCGCTTGAGCTCTTTTTGTCCTTCCTTTCTAGGTGCTCAATTACCTAAAATGTAACATCTTACAACCAAAAATATGTAGGTACGTTTAAATGTTCTTACCTGTTTTTTAATACCTTGAATAATCCCTATTTTATCTTTAAGAGTCCACACAGAATTGACTTTGAAGTGCAAATCATTGGGGAAAAACTGTTTCAAAACTTCTTTTCGATAAACATAGTCTGGATTTAGTGGAGCAGAAAATAACCCTTCATCCTTAAAGAATGGTGACTGGCAAAACGAATAATTATTTAAGTAGTGAGTTTTAATTTTGCTTTGAAATGGTAGTTTTTCAAAGGAAAGCAATTTTTCATTCTGCTCGTATTTCCGTTTACAGTCACGTAGCATTTTCGCCAATTTAATTTTCAACTTCAATAACATCATTTGCATATTTTTGTTGAATTCCAAAGCATTTTTCATGGACACTGTATCATGAGCAGTAAGAAGTTTTGTTATGTCCTCTAAGTAATTCTTAGCAGCTTCTTCTATATAACAATCGGATTGAATTTCGTTAATGTTCAAACATTCTATATCGTTTTCAGCCATATCACTTTGTACTTAAACGCTGTTTTCTCTGGAACCTTTTTTAGTCACTAAAGCGCGTTCAAAAACTGAACTGAAGTAGTTTGGTCGTTCGAAGACTTCTTGATTTACTACAACATAACTAGTTCGTTCAAAATCTCCCGTAGTTAACTATAGGTGCGTTTTTTTAATGATCTGCAGAGTGCAGATCCCGATCATTAAAAAAACGGCAGGTGAAATTTACGAAATATAAAATCGTAACTATGTTCAGTGATCTCACTTGTCAGACTCCGAAGTGTCAAATAATATAATAATTGAAAATTTTATAATGGAATTTTATGTGAGTTGAAAAAAGTAATTTGCCGATGAATGCTTATTGAGCTATTATGTTTGCAGGAATTTTTTGAAGACGATTTTCAACAAAGTTTACAAAAATGACAGTTTATTAAATTCACCCTGAAGTTGCCCACAATCATTACGATGGGAATTTTAGAAATTTCCCATGATCTGTTTAGTGATTTTGATAGAAAGGAGAATTAGCGCTTTTTATGGAGAAGATCTCTATAGGTCATTAAAAAAACGCACCTCAGCAGGGTCAGCTTGTAGCACGGAGTAAAGAATATACGGAGACATCGATATTACATGAGAGTTCGCCATGTTTAGACGTCACTGTGGATAAGAGGAGAATTTATTTGTTATCAAATTTAAATACTCTGCAAAGTGGTGAAATGCAATGCAAAGGGTTGTAAAAACTATACCACATCAGAAAAGAACAAAAGACAAGAAAAAAGTGATAGAAAAGTGAGATATTTTGTTTTGCCAAAAACAAAAGAAGAACTGAGAGCAAAGTGGACTCCTGTCTATGCAACCACAGTAAACGTGAATTTGTTCAGATTAGTTAGACAGTAATTATCAATTACACCCTTTGTACTGCATTGCATCATTTTGCAACGTTCTTAAATTTGATAACACAAATTCCTACACTGTTTAGCGCTGTGTGTAAATTGTTTACTTCTTGTTTACATTTCTGACGTTTACGCGAAGCGACGTCTAGCAGCTGTTATTTTCAAACGATGTCTCCTTATATTCTTTATTCAGTGGTTAGCGATACAGCTTTATTACGGCTTACCACGTAGTTGACTATAGTAAAGCTTTTGAACGCGGTCTAGAATCTAGATCAGTGATGGGCAGGCCTATGCCCGCGGGCACTCCAGCTTTTAGAGCTTTGAATATGTACACGAGCAGCTCGCAAGTCGAGAGCGCATCATTCGGCCGCCGGCCGTCATGCGAGCAGGACTATGCTTCTTTTCGCTTTGCTTTCGGTACACTGTAAATTTGAAGTCATTTTGCCATGTGGCTTCACTTTTACATGACCGGTGACGTCACCAAAATTAACAGTGTAAAAAAGGCCGGAGAGAGCTTTGAAGAGCTTTTACACAATCACATTTTGAGACTGTGGTTGCATGCCCATCCCTGATCTAGATATTTGTATCTCGGGAATCGCGTACTCTCAGTAATTATAGTGCATTGTAATGCATTTGCAGGAAGTCGTTCGCGTACTCACTTCTTCCTGAAAATTTTGCCTACGTCACAACTTCCCCTACTTGAGGAACTTTCAGGCAGTATTTTTTCGTTTTCCTTATCGTCTTGAACAAGACACTCTGACACTTCGTTTTGAAGTGACAGTTTTTTTTTTTAATGAAAAATAATATTTAAATGGATTCAAAGAAGAATATATGCATAGAAAAGTTTATTATATTACAATACAGTGAGAATATTACCTGATCACTTATTGATTCTCATTCTGTCGCCAATACAGTTTTTAAATACATTTTTTTCTCTTCATAACTTCACTGAATTCACTCATTATTTTAAAATTTTTGCTCCTAATTTTGTGTCAAGAATTACAATTACACGAACTCTCAGTAAATAATCTGCTTTTTTAGAATATTGTAGGAAGCTGTTCGAGTACTTTCAGTAATTTTATCCCCACCACCAGAAAAAGGAACTTTCAGGCACCTGCAGGCACAAAAGTATGCGAACAGCAAGTTCCTTAAAGAGGGGAAGCTGTGACGTAGGCAAAATTTTCAGGAAGAAGTGAGTACGCGAATGACTTCCTTTAAATGCATTACAATGCATTATAATTCCTGTGAGTACTGTACGCGAACAGACCTTTTGTTCATACAATAGGCTCCTCAAGTCCTCACAAGTTATTTAAGCAAGAGATCGTTAACCACGGAGATTTTGAAAGACCATAGTTAACTGCATTTAAGTTGAGTTTGTTAACACTATTCTGTTGCTGTCAAGAGCTGTCAAGAATTTTTACGTCTGCCCGCTAGCACCGAGCTTAAAAATTTGTATCATGTCTTCGCATCGGCGTACCTTCTGCTAGAATCCAGTCAATTAATATCGCGTCAAAGCCGTTAGTAAAAGGGCTCTGGGCTATTTATGTGGCGTAATGTTTGTCTCAGATATATTAATAGAAGTTACAGAAATTTTCATCAATGTGATCCTATTCATTCGTGGTGTATATCCTAAACAAATTTTCGAAAAAAAGAAAGCTTTTAATGTTCTCGTGTATAGTTTAAAATATCCTCCACTGAAAGAGTATATTAGCAATGTTTTGAAAACAGCTAAAGAATTGAATGCAAATGGAGCTCTTCAGCAAATTGACATAGTTTTTTATAAGGATGAAATGACAAAATATGAAGTGTATACTATAAAAATTAATAACGAAAATCCCATGAGTGGAAATAGTGACACATATTTAGTGTGGTTTGAAGAAGAAATCAAAAAGTCGCTTTTAATGTTCGTCAGCCGCATAAAAGACTTGCATGCATTGCCATCTGATACGAAATTCAAAATTAATCTCCGTACAACCCAGTCTGCATTTAGTAAATTGAGTCATAATATTGAATTACAGGTATTTGAACAACTTGTTTATGTTAAATGCTACAAAGTACCTATGTTCTTTTCAGAATTTTTTATGGTTACAGGGAAATGAAAGTGGACCTTCAGACAAATTTAACACTCAAATACTACCCTTAACATCAATTAAAAATGTGGGAATACAAATAATTGTTAAGCAATTTTAGATTGTGTTTTGTATAATTGCTTTTGATTTTGTATAGTGATAAGATATTTTTGCGGAACAAGTTAAGGAGACGCCCCAGAAAGCGGCGGATTTTAGTGAAATTTTATAAGGATATATGTATTGTTGTGTAAGCACGAATGTGACATATTTTTTCAGAATTCCATTTATTTTCTGAAATACTCAACTTTCAAAATATAAAAATGACATAATAGCTATAATAGCCTTTTCACACCGAACCAAAAACACATGTTTTTGGAAAGTGTTTTTCAAATCAACGTCAACTTTTCACACCGGTTTCGCGTTGTTTTTCTTCGACAGTAGGTTTTTGCGTGTCAAAAATATTGTATTCATAATACTAAAATCTAAATAAAAATGATTTGAAATTTTTTTTCTCTATTTAGATTTAATTACTGAAGTTATTTGCATTGTTGATGCAATAACGCAATCCATTTTTGCCGCCATTGTCACAATATAAACTTAAAATGTTGTTGACAGATTGTCAATTTAAAATTTAATATGTCAATTAAAGCTGTGTTTTTTTAATGACCTGCAGATCCCGATCAATTAAAAAACGGCAAAGCACATTTACGAAATCTTAAACTGAAGCCAATGTCAGGCTACGAAGTGTCAAGATAATTTGATTATTGCGACAATAATTCGTGTTATAAAAATGGAATTACATGTGAGTTTAAAAAAGGAATTGTTATGAATATTTAACAAATTCTGTTGTATACAGGCTTTCAAAAATGGACAATTTCAACAAAGTTCACAAAATTGACAGTTTATTAAATTTGCTCTTGAAGTTGCCCACATTCTCAGCGGTGGGAATTTTATGAAATTTCCCTTGATCTGAATAATGACCTGGATAGAAACCTGGATCGCCGTTTTGTATGAAGAAGATCTATATAGGTCATTAAAAAAACAGCTCAAATATTAAGAATGAAATGCTGACTGTGATTGAATTCCTTTTTTTACATATTGGACACACGGTTTTGATGTGATTTTCATTGGGTTTTTGAGAAAAACAACTAGTTTTTGAGGTGTTTTGCAAATCACTTCAATGTATGGGAAATCAAGTCGTTCTTGACCGGTTTTTGATAAAAAAAACGCATAAATACAAAAAAACACGTATAACACTAAATACTATAAAACGTGGAAGTTTGGCAACTCTATTTGGTATATGCTTCCAAGTTACAACCAGAAGAAGCACAATAAGAACTTGTCACAAGGATTTTATTAGCAAAACAGGGTCAAGAAATTTTAGATGAGTATCATATGATTTTACGGTAGTAAGAAATTAATTGCCAAGCGTCAGTTAATCGAAATAAATCAAGAATGCTACATGGTTTGCAATCCGACAAATGATGTAATTGAATTTTGTGATGTAAAATGTTAACGTAAGATGTGATGTAAGATGTGATTTAGTGTTTGAAGTTTTTTTTTTAATTTCCTCAAAATGATAATTTAGTTTTTCTGTAAAAAAATCTAAATTGGAATGAAAATTATGTATCTTAGGCCATGGTACATTTATCTTCAGCGAGATGTTACTTTTCCTCGTCAGACAAATTTCCAATTTAGGCAGATTTTCATGTGGTATTCTTCATCTAGCAGAAGCAAAAATCACTATGACACCTTGGGTATATCATCGGCAGCAACTCAGAGCGACATTAAAAGTGCTTACTACAAACTATCAATGCAGTACCACCCGGATAAGAACAAGGGAAGTGATATAGCTGCAGAAAGATTCCGTGATATTACACAAGCGTATGAAATTTTGGGCAATTATAGATTACGGAAATTGTATGATAAAGGTGTTATCTTGGAGCAAACGTAGTAACAATCATTGACAATTATTTTTTATAGGAATAATCCACATAACTGGGTTTCAAGACTCACGAGCTGCGCATGCAGGTACGGAAGATGATTCTCAAACAAAGTTTTATAAAGCACGTATGAAAAGATCGGAAATTCCTCATCAGTCCGGCAGAACACCAATTTACAACTTTGATGAGTGGTCAAGAGCTCATTACGGTCAAAATTTCGAGAGGCGAAAGGCAGCTAAAGAAAAATTCACAAGATTATCGGAACGCGAAAAGGTGTATAAATTGAGTTCAGAAAAGGAAATTTTAATATTTGGTGTTTTGGCTTTAATTGTTTTACTAAGCTTTCTCGGCATCTCCTATAGCGAGAAAACAGATGTGGATAATACAAAAACTGCAAAAGAAAAATAATTAATGTGTGTGTAATTTATATTAAATTAAAAGCCTTTAGGTATATGCAAGACAAGTTATTTAAAAACTTCTTAAACCATAAAGTTTATTCATCCTTTAGTCGAAGGTCGTTACGGTAAAGATCAGAAGCGGCCACTTCGCTTCCTGCCTGTGTATTTGGTGTCCTCTCGAGTTTCTCTACCCTGTTTTCGTCGGCGCTCTTTCTTTTGCAATATCCATTCCCTAGACTTTTTTAAAGGTTTTCCTCTAGCACCTTTTATCATATCTCTTTTCTTTGCAAAATGGATTCTCCTTTCTTCTTCTGTGGTTCCTGTAAATAGTACAATAATTTTATAATTATATTACTATACATATATATAATTTAATACCTAAAGCTGCGGGCAGGACAGCCGCACCTCCAGTCATTAAAACAAGAAAATACTTCTTAGCTTTTGTTGAATTTGGATAGTCGACAACTAGCCCTCCATAAAAACCAGCCTTTATTGCCTGCGATGTTAAGAGCTCGATTTGCGCCGCATTTTCGGGGTAAAATTGTAGTACAGCTCGTGCTGAGCGACTCAGACAAGCAAACAATGATGTAAAAAATTTGAAAATACGTTTCTGGGGATAGTGGGTGTTTTTGTCAGCATTACATAACCATTGCAGGGCAGATATTGATATAGCTCCATCAAATGTACCAGCTTTGAAAGGCAAACCTTGTCCCATATCGCCTAACATTAAGTCTCCTTCTACATCTCTTGTCGATGCTATATTTAACATAGCTTTTGATATATCAAATCCAATCCAAGTATGTCCCAGTTCCTCTAAAACACTTCCGGAAAGCCCGGAACCACATCCAACATCCAAAATTAATGCAGTCTCGTTATCGGCTAAACTAAGGAGTTCTACGGCACGCTGTGCCATTTCTTCTTGAATTTTAATGACGCGTGAACTGGAAATTGCTTATTTTGAACAAATTGAACTTTCAATATAACGATTTCATACCTGCTAGAATACTTTTGTGCTTCTTCATCGTAATACTGGAACAAATAACAGAGTAAATATTATTTTTGTGGTACAGTTACGACTTACAATTTCGGGAGGTGCAGAGTGTTCCGGTCTACGAGCCATATTTATTTCAATAAATGTAATTTACAAATTGTTTGCCAATATTTTTTTATGCTAATGCATTTGCATAGATGAAACCATACACGTGTGAGCTTGTAGAATATTTTTTTGACATCGAGTACCGTATGATACAAGAAACATAAGGTAAGCAAAACATTTTTTTGACAGCAGGCGTGACGTCACTACAACACGTATTTTCTAATGCGTAGTTTTTAGCCGCACTTTTCAATTGTTACTGAAAGCATTTCCCTCGGCAATTCATCTGAGAAATTATTTAAAATGACTAAAAGTTCTAGTTTTTTATTAACAATGATTTCTGTAAAAGCGGCTGTTATATATTTTACTGTCTATTGCAAATATTTTTCAATTAATAAAACAACTGAACCTTTATATTATAATCCATCATAAAAATACAATCATTATCAAATTAAATGTGTAATATAGACGAAACAATAAAACAATAAATTTTATGTTCTATTTTTTATTTTTTCTTAATTTCTATTTTAATATCTTATCTTAAAATACATTCTACATCTAAAAAATAACTTCTTAACTTCTTCTTCGACATTTGCCTTAATTAGCAGTATTTCAAGGTCTTTTGCAAAGCAAAATATTTCAATGATTCTTCACATTTTCTTTTCATGATACTTTTACAGTTCCTTGACCTTATTGCACATTTAAACATTTTAAATGTAAAATGGTATCAAAAGTCTTTAAAAACTTTTAAAACTTGCACACGAATTTGTAAACAAAATGCTATCAAACCATCGAATGGTCCTTGGTTGAACCCGATGACGCGCAAAATGGCGCGGGTGAAATATCATACACACCTTATCTTTTTGTATCATGAATAGTTATTAGGTACCATGATAGAAAGAACATAAGGTATGCCAATGCACCCGCCCCATTTTGCGCGTCATCGGGTTCACCCAATCAGCATTCAATGGTTTGATAGCATTTTGTTTACAAATTCGTGTGCTAGCTTTACAAGCTTTTAATAGTTTTTAACATAAATAATATAGTGTTTTTATTGAAATCGAATTGGGATCATTAAGTGTGCAATAACGAACTGTAAAAATATGAGAAGAAAATGTGGTGAAGAATCGTTGAAATATTTTCGTTTTCCGTAAAAGCACTTTCGGAGTGGTTGAAAGTGCGCAGAAATAAAAAAAATATTAATGTAAAAACTGCTCGCGTATGCTCTCAACATTTCGAGGATATTGACTATGAACTTAAATGAATATTGCTTAATGATCCGTTATGGAAAAGCCATTTAAAACAAGGAGCAGTGATAATGATAGTCTAAATTTAAAACGGGATTTCTTATGTACAGTGTTAATTAAGGTAAACGATGTTAATTTAGAAGAGAAGATGTAAAGAAGTTATTTTTTAGATGTAGGATGTATTTTAGGATAAGATATTTAAATAGAAAGAAGTCTAATATTGTCAGTAAAGAAAAATATAAGAAAAAAAATAAAAACTGTTACATAAAATTTACTGTTTTAATGTTTCGACTATATTACACTTTTAATTTGATGATGATTATATTTTTATATGGATTATAATATAAAGTTTCAGTTGTCGAAAATTATCATTGAAAAATATCATTTTAAATAATTACTCAGATGAATTGCCGGCGGAAATGCTTTCAGTAACAATTGAAAAGTGCGGCCAAAAATTAAGCATTTGAAAATATGTGCACGTAGGGACGTCACGGCAGCTGTCAAAAATATCTTTGGTATACCTTAGCATCATGATACAAAGAACATAAGGTATGCCAATGATTTCGTACCCGCGCCATTTTGCGCGTCATCGGGTTCACCCAATCAGCATTCGATGGTTTGACGGCTTTTTGTTTACGAATTCGTGTTTGGGTTTTCAAGTTTTTAAAGGTTTTTAAGAGTTTTTAACATAAATAATATAGTGTTTGTAGTGAAAATGGTGAAGTGTGCAATAAAGAACTGTAAAAACATTATGAAAAGAAAATGTGGTGAAGAAGCGTTGAAATATTTTCGTTTTCCGACAGACCCAAAAGTACTTTCGGAATGGTTGAAAGTGTGCCGAAATAAAGAAAATATTAATGCAAAAACTGCTCGTGTATGTGTATATGTGCAATAGACGTAAAATATAAGCCGCTATTTACTCAAATCATTTTAAACACTTTCTCAGATACTTTCTCTAGTGCTTATTTTTCATTTAAATTAAATTCTTAAAGATTATGAACTTTCACTTAGTGAAACTATTTTTCAGTCACATTTGAAAAGTGCGGCTAGAAATTAAATGCTAAGGCATGATACAAAGAACATAAGGTATGCCAAAGATTTTTTTGACAGCTGCCGTGACGTCACTACGTGCACATTATTTCAAATGCGTAATTTTTAGCCGCACTTTTAAAATGTCACTGAAAACATTTCCCTCGGCATTTTCATCTGAGAAATTATTTAAAATGATATTTTTCAATTAATAACAACTGAAACTTTATATTATAATCCATATAAAAATATAATCAACATCAAATTAAAAGTGTAATATAGACGAAGCAATAAAACAGTAAATTTTATGTCACAGTTTTTATTTGTTTCTTAATTTTTGTTTACTAATAATATTATACTAATTTCTGTTTAAATATCTTAATTTAAAATACATTCTACATCTAAAAAATAACTTCTTCACTTCTTCTTCGACAATTACAACTTTTGCCTTAATTAACAGTATTTCAGTGTATTTCATGATATTTTTACAGTTCTTTATTACACACTAAACCATTTTAAATGCAAAATAGTACAATTAATATTTAAAACTATTAAAAATCTTTAAAAACTTGCTTACGAATTTGTAAACAAAAAGCTGTCAAACCATCGAATGCTCATTGGGTGAACCCGATGACGCGAAAAATGGCGTGGGTGCGAAATCATTGGCATGTTCCTTGTATCATGAATAGGTACGTACGAATTGTCAAAGTCAGTGGCCTTTGGGCTTCGAATGAAGCATGTCTAAATATGATTGTGATCGTCGTTCAATTTACACAGGATGAAGTTTATTTTTAACAAAGTATTGCGTTGGTTATAAAAATAGAATATGTCCCTTAAGAATTCGATTCATCGAGAATATTCTTCCATGTTGGTGAACATACTAGATTTTTTCGAAGAACAACTTGTTGCACATAAATAGTGAATTCAGGAAGTATTTTTATTTTAAACGCTAAAAAAGTAGAAGTGAAGCATTAGTTTCTAATTTCTTGGTTTTTCTTTTACGTATTGAACATGACGAATGAAATGGATAGAGTAATTGAATTAAAAGAAAACGGCAATAAGGCTTTCAAATTGTCAAATTGGGATGAAGCGATTAACTTCTATTCAAGGGCCATAGAGGAAGGTGAAAAACATAACGAGCTTCCCGTGCTTTATAAAAATCGTGCTGCGGCTTACTTAAAAACCAAAAACTATGAAGGAGCCTTGTATGATTGTACTGCTTGCCTGCAAATTTCACCCATGGATCCCAAGGCACTTTTTAGAAGATGTCAGGCTTACGAAGAGCTACATAAATACGAGGAAGCTTATAAAGATGTAGTAGACCTTTGGAAAGCCGATCCTAACAATAAAGCAGTGCAACCCATTCTTGGAAAGCTTCACGCAATAGTTCAGGAGCGAGCAACTAAAAGCGCCCAGACATCGACGAAAGTGCAAGAAATGTGTCGAATTGCTTTTGATCTTGACCAACCAATGGATAAGCGAAAGAAAGCTATGAATAACATACTGGTGTTGTCGCGGGAGGATGTTGCAGCAGAAACCCTTATAAAAGAAAGAATTATCAGTAAGATTAAGGTTTTGTTAAAAGTGGAGAAGTGCGAGGAGATATTTTTGAATGCTGTCCGCACTGTGGGAGAACTATGCAACAAGAATGTTACCCGAACGGAACACATTCTTCGGGAGCTGGGTATCCCTTGGTTTCTACAGGTTTTGGATAGCACGAATCAGGAGACGGTTAATGCGGTTCAGTCATGTATGCAAACTATCCTGAACAGTTTTTCTGGTATGGAGAACAAAATTGATAGTAAGCCCAAAAAAGATCTGTGCCAGAAGTATAAAAATGAAATCGATACGCTTCTGACATGTCTCGTGTACGCTATCACCGATAGAACAATTTCCGGCCAAGCTAGGGATGCTATAATTGAACTGTTAACCCGAAACGTTCACTACACCGCACTGGACTGGGCAGAAAGGCTGGTGAAAATCAAGGGCCTCCTACGATTGATGGAGGTCTGCTCAGAATTGGAAGAGTACAAGTATGAGAGTGCAATGAACATAACATCGTCATCAAGAACAATTGCCTCGGTTTGTCTTGCAAAAATATATGAAAACATGTACTACGATCAAGCGAGGCAAGAATTTTGCGAACAAATAGATGAATTTATCAAAGATAAGTTATTAGATCCTGATCTAGAATCCAAGGTTCGTGTAACTGTAGCGATAATCGCCCTGCTGCAAGGTCCGTTAGATGTGGGAAACACCATAATGTCCAGAGAAGGTTTGTGCACGATCTCGCATATTTTTACATTTTCCTAATTTACCTATAAATTTCAGGCATATTGCAAATGATTTTGGCAATGGCAACAACAGATGATATTTTACAACAAAAAGTGGCATGCGAGTGCATTATAGCTGCAACATCTAAAAGAGATAAGGCGAAAAACATAATTAATCAAGGCATGAACATCTTAAAGAAGTTGTATTTGTCGCACGATGAAGGGATAAAAGTACGGGCTCTTGTAGGGCTTTGCAAACTAGGTAGTTCTGGTGGAGTCGACGCATCCATTAGGCCATTTGCAGATGGATCAACTCTAAAGCTAGCAGGCGCTTGTAGGCGATTTTTGATTAAGCCTGATAAGGACAAGGATATCCGTAAGTGGGCTGCCGAGGGGCTTGCTTATCTCACACTAGACGCAGAAGTAAAGGAAAAACTAATAGAGGATCGTGCAGCAATCCATGCTTTAATAGAACTTGCGCAAACCGGAGACCAATCTGTTTTGTACGGAGTCGTAACGACATTTGTAAATTTGTGCAATGCTTACGAAAAACAGGAAATTCTACCCGAAATGGTAGAGTTGGCAAAATTCGCTAAGCATCACATTCCCGAAGAACATGAACTTGATGATCCCGATTTTGTGCAAAAAAGAATTATAGTTCTCGGGAATGAAGGTATTGTACCTGCGTTGGTGGCCCTAGCCAAAACAGAAAGTGCAAACTCTAGAGAACTTATTGGAAGGGTTTTTAATGCCCTTTGCAGCATGCAGGAACTGCGCGGAAAAGTTGTTCAAGGAGGTGGCGTTAAAGCTCTTTTACAGATGTCCTTAGACGGTACAGAAAAAGGAAAGAGGCAGGCATCTCAAGCTCTTGCCCGCATTGGCATCACTATTAATCCAGAAGTCGCGTTTCCTGGCCAACGTAATTTGGAAGTAATAAGACCGCTTCTAAACTCCTTGCATCCGGATTGCACTGCTTTGGAAAATTTCGAAGCAATGATGGCATTATGTAACTTGGCTTCAGCTAATGCGAATATTCGGAAAAGAATAGTGAACGAAGGCGGGCTCTCAAAAATTGAACCTTATTTAATGGAGGAGCATTTGTACCTTAGAAGGGCTGCAGCCGAATGTATTTGCAATTTAGTAATGTCTGAAGATGTCGTTAAATTGCACGAAGGTGAAAACGACCGAGTAAAATTCCTGGCCCTTTTGTGCCAAGAAGAGGACGAAGCAACTGCTAAAGCAGCATCAGGTGCCCTAGCAATGCTCACATCTGTGAGCAAAATTTGTTGTAAAAAGATATTCGATGCGAAATCCTGGCTTCAGGTGCTTCATACCCTCATAGCTAACCCCAGCCCTGAGGTGCAACATCGAGGTCTAGTGATTATTCTGAATATGATTAATACCGACGAGGAAATAGCACAAAGACTACTCAACACAGATGTGATGGAATTGCTTAACGGTTTGTCGCAGTTTCCTGATGATTCTAGGTCGAAGGCGAGGGAAGTTGCTCATGCCTGTTTGCGAGCTGCGGAAAAGTACAACCTTATTGAGAAATCAACGGAAGATATCCACATTTCTGAAGAAAGTACTGAAACTGCTGAAGAAGCTGAACAAAAGAAGGCGAATGCAGCCGTAGTGGACCAAAAAAATTAAAAACAAGACTTATTTCATTATTAGTGTAGGATTCTCACTTTTAATAATGGCTTAAAACTAATAAAGTTGTGTGCTTAGTGAAAACCGTCGTTTTATTTAAAGATTCCAGAAGCGCTTAGTATTCGTCCACGTGACGAATATCTTAAAAAAATATCTTCTCGGCAGTTTGATCGGAATGCAGCCTGGGGTTTTGGGGGTGAGAAAGGGGGTTAAAATTACGCATTTTTAAAGTTTTTGTGAACTTGGGCATGTGGGGTATCGTTTTTTATGTTTTATGGTGAGGATATCGAATATGAAGTCGATTTTGACGAAGAGTGAAGAATTAAAAAAAAGAAATTTTTCTTTTATAAAATAAAATAAATGCTGCTTGGGATGATTACCAATGTTATTGTATTCTGTCAGAAATAATAAACCCATGTGTAAAGACATTGCAGCGTTTATTAATTGTTAAAAGTCATACATTGCCAGTTTTTTATGTTTTTTTAATATTTTGTGCATATTTTCAACATCAGGTCTTTGAATTTTTTTCCAATTCCAAAATTTTTTTTTTATTTTAATATATGTGTATTTTTAAGCCAATGTCATAAGAAAATCTCGGATTGATTTTAGTACCATGGTTTCTTGGGCAAAGTTGCTTAGAATTGTCCGTAGATTCATTTCCGGGGGTACGATTTTTAACTTTTTTTTCACCCATTCAAATCGACCCACCCTATATATTATATATATATTTACACGCATGCGGCTGTATTTTTGAAGACGACTATAGGAAGTCAACCGAGGTCATCATCGACGACAAATACCCAACACCCAACATCGAAGAGATATTGGAAAAATTGGGTAGGTGTCAATACTTCACCACACTGGACCTAGCAAAAGGGTTCCACCAGATAGAAATCGACGAACAAGATATTCATAAGACCGTATTTTCTGTAGAAAACGATCATTACGAATTCTTGTGGGTGCCATTCGGACTAAAAACCGCCCCATCGACGTTCCAACGTTTTATGAATTTCGTACTAAAGGAATAGGTACATAAACAAAATCTGTCTGCTCTATTTTCATTTAAATGACATAATCATTTACTCCACTTCCCTCTACAGGAACAAAATATTTAAATGCCTGTCGGAAGTAAATCTGAAAATCCAGTTAGATAACTATAATTCGCAATTCCTTAAAAGGGAGACTGAATTTCTAGGGCACGTGGTGACCTAAGAAGGAATCCGACCTAACCCTCAAAAGATCGAGTGTGTCAAGAAATTTCCTATACCAAAAACCCTAAGCAAATTAAACAATTCCTTGGCTTAACAGGTTACTATAGAAGATTCATAAAGGACTACTCCAAAATAGCGAAACCTCTAACCAAGAAAGAAAGACCTTATTTTGGACAATGGTACAGCACAGAATATCAACTAAAGGTAAGTCGATATACGAGTATTCAGTGAAAAATCTTGGTACTTGTACCTATATGCATATTTTTTTGATGCAAATTCAATGGTCTTTAACTTTAGAAAACAAAACACTTGTAAACATTTAACAATTACTTTATTTAAAAGATTTTTCCAGAGTACGATGCGTTTCGCCCTATCGAGGCATCCTCAGGCTATCGTCAACTTGTTTAACTTTGTTTAAGACGATGTATCTGTAAAATTAAAAAGTGAGGAAAAATGACGAAATGACGAAAAATGTTTGGCGAAACAACTTTTTTTTAAAAATTATCCATTTTTGCTGGTGGTTGTCTCGGAAACCTTAACAGATAGGAAAAAACTTATGTGTACTAATTTGTAGGGAATTTTATCCTTTTTAATTTTTACTTACACAAGTTTTCTTTCCAGCGTACCGTTTTTTAGTTATAAGTGAAAAACCGAAAAAGTGCTTCTTTAAACCTCCCCCTAACCCTCGCGGACCAGGAAATTGTTGGGACTTTATTACACAACTTTTAGAGCACTCTCCCCTACACATTCCTCAAAAAATTGGAACTACATGATTTTATTCGGCCATTTTTCCTATTTTGCCTATGCAGTATGCGTGCTTTGGACGTTGCTTGTCTAAAGTTGGTCGCACGAATTTTTTTATAGGGTTGGCTCTCTAATATTGCCATTTGCCACTACTCTCTGGAAAGACCCCAAAAGTGTATACTCTTTCTTGTTCGGGATGCGACATCTAGTTATTCTGATATCTATGATACTACATAGCCTATGTAACATAGGTGTCCTGAATTTGAATAATTGATAAAAGATTTGACCAGATGTCAAAATGGACTTTACTATGGAAGTTTTCCAGAGATTTCGAGAAAATAAGATTTTTTTTACTGATTTCGATTGTGCAAGGAATGCTAGACGAAATAAAACCGATCAAAGATGTTGCACATTTCTGAGGTAATTTTGCAATGCAGATTCCTTTGCCTTGCCATTGAATTGCATCAGAAAGTGTGTTTTAATCCAACTGCAATCGTGTAATATACGCGATTTTCATTTCCATTTTCTATCGTTGCACCTAGAAAGTTTGTAATATTAAAAAAAAAGAAAAAATTACTTTTGCTAATTTATAATGACTTTATTTTTTCTTCGTCGCCCGAAGGAAAAATTGCATTTAAAATTCCATTTACAGCACTCGGTATTGCCTCAATCGCAGTTACGTAGTTTGTCTTATGATCACCAGCCGATGCCGTAGACTTGCAGTTATACATTTTGCATATTTTCTGAATATCGGAAGGTGAAAAAGCATCTCTTTGCCCCATTTTTTCGCCTTTTTTCTGCTGGAATAATGAAGTTCAATTAGTTCGAAAGCTTTTCTTGCAGTAATAGCCGGATACCTTCGGTATAATCGTCGGTTGTCCGTTTATGGAAAAAGCATTGGCTGAATAATGCATTATGCTGCCGTAATCGTATCCTACACCAAATCCAGATGTGGTACCTTTTGGAGCCTTCTCAAAATTAGATTCTGTTCCTCTTTGTACATTATGAAATTGGATAATAACATGGTCATCTCGTTCTTCACGATTTTGTTCGTGGAGAAATCCTAGAGCATGCATCAGCTCGTGCATAACAGTCCCAATTTTTACTAAACATCCAGGACTCTGAAGATTTAAAATTTGTTCTCCTCCTACGCGCCCTACACTAGACCAACAACCGCTTGCCCCATTCTGAATTGAAATGTAATCCGTATCAGTCTCTGTCCTAGGCCTGAATTTGATGCACGTATTCTTATGGTACTCTGTCATGGCACCTTCAATCAAATTCATCTCTTTGGCATCTGCGAAAAAGTGTTTTTATTTCAATTTGAACCAAATTATGCATCTTTACTAAAGTTCCCTCGGATTTCGAATGGAATCACGCCCCCTGGCCATCGATAAGATTCAGAGATGATGCCATTCCTACCGAGTGGCCGCGGCACAAGGATGTCTCCCTCAGCGTAGCTTCCCAGTTCTTCTGGGTTTCCAGAAAAATTTTCAGCCTTTGTTATTTTGTTGATGTTTTCACCCACTTCTGAGTCTGGTTGTCCATACATCCTAGCACCGATATGAGTAAGGTCGATGATGTCGTCATCACATTTGCATATGCGTTCAAAACATAGAATTACTAAGAACCAAAATAACACTTGAGCACTGAACAAAAGCATTGTACTTCTAAAATTAATGACAACGGACTACCTGGGTTTTTATATAAGTCCTTTTATATGTATTTAAACTTAATTTCTAATTGTGAAATTGTTCTTATTGTAATTGTTTTGGAAATTGAAGTTCGGACTTAAAATTCTTATCAAACATTCATTTAAACTTAAAAGCCATTGTTTTACATTCTGTCAAAATAAATCACAGCTCGAGCTGCCCTTTAAAATTTATTGTAGATAGGTAATAGCATTTTAAGCAATTGATATTGTAGGAAATGAACAAAATGAAGATATCAATTTCTATATTGCTTGATATAAATGGAGTGGAACGACATTTTATAATGTTAGCGGGGAATGCTGTAATATTGAAATAGATAACATGAACTGACTTACAAAATCGGAAAGTATGTATTGCATAGCCAATAAATCTAATACGAAAATTACCTATAATTGGTTTAGGCCTATATTATGCAACATCAAATATCAAGTACCCTAAATGTAGAACGGTACACGTATAGTTTTAACATAGAACAAAAAGTTTCAATGTTTGTTTAAATATCGTGTAAAAACCGTGCAAAAACAGTTTTCTCATTGGAAAATGATAAATTTGTTCGAAATTAGTGAAAATGCATGTAAAAAGGAAAGTTTTTTATACTTACTTGTAAAATTTCAAGATCGATCGTACAGGAAAAGACCGTTTAAAAAGGGTTCCGTGCAAATATAATTAGTACTATAACAATTAAAGTTATTGAAACAATTTTATTTTTATCAATTCCTTACTTTATTAGATCTTTACTCATTTACAATCGAGTTCCGACTGAACTCACGTCATTATTTACTTCCTTTTTATAGCCTACACTACTTATGCCTACTCTATACAATTTTATTCTATTTCCGCCTTCTAATATATAATTTTAACTTAGTTTATGACTTATGCCTACTAATTTTCTATTATACTTTACTTTATTTACTGTTGCACTGTTACAGTACCTAATTATTGTAATACGTATTTATAACAATTTTTAAGAATACATTTTCAGTGGTCATTCTTAACAGCTGATATTTCTAAGCCGATTTTAGATGCAGATTTCCTTTTGGTTTATTATTCTCAGAATAATGCCCCTTTGTAATCGGTTCGGAAATGTTTTTTTAACATCCCCTCAAATTTTTTTCTTTTACTTTTCAAGATGCGTAGAGTCCAAAAATGCAATGTCCGTCCGCCGTCCGACGCGCCGTGTCAGCAATACCTTAATCTCCGGTCGAAAAAAATCGTTCTTTCGTACATAGGCTACATTTGGGCCCTAGTTTTTTTGGAGTGAGGAGATCGAATATGAAGTCGATTTTGACGAAAGAGTGAAGAATGAAAAAAAAAATTTAAAAAACTAAATATTATTCATTCATTTCATTTATTTTTGTAGCGTTTATATTTTACTAGCAAAAAAAAACTCTTAGCGAGTTTAAAACTGACGGGGTGCCTAATAGAGCATTAACTTGTATCCACAAAAGAGTTGATATAAATTTTTGTGGTGTGCGTGCATTATTGTTCCTTAATAAAATAAATAAAAATTTACAAATACCTTTGCGCTTGCAATTGTTTCTTTGATGTATTTGCTTTAATTTGGTGGTATAAAAGTTTCCAATATTTAGAAATGAATGTTTCTTTGAGGAATTTGTAAACTCTTATTGATTTTATATTAAGGATCAATTGCATGCGCAAAGGTATTTGTAAATTTTTATTTATTTTATTAAGGAACAATAATGCACGCACACCACAAAAATTTATATCAACTCTTTTGTGGATACAAGTTAATGCGCTATTGGGCACCCCGTCAGTTTTAAACTCGCTAAGAGTTTTTTTTTTGCTAGTATCAGTATGTTTTTTTAAAGCAAACCATTATTATTAAGTAAATAATTTTTCCATAAATGTTTTAATAAAATAAATTTTAATAAAACGAAGCAGTTAAAATTAAAAATACAATTGTGCATTTAAATAAATTTCGTATATCCAACTTTACCCTACAAACATTTGAGGGGTTTGAGAAACAGAAAAATTCGAACTGCTGATGTTAGGTTTAGGGGGACCATCTGCTAGGATTTTACCATTATTTTTCATAGTTTTAGAATACGAGTAGGTTCATGAAAACTATAGAACAAAAGCCTGCCGATTCACTTTCTATGGTGTTTTGGAGTCGTCAAGGAATGCTGCGAGTGAAATTTTTATTCGAACTTTTTTCATTCTTTACAAAATTGTTGAAAAACTCACTTTTCCCGGTTCGCGATATTATTCGGATGCCATTTTCTCCGGAACTAGAGTTTTCCCAGAATTCACATGAAAAGTCATCGACGCGTTTGGTTGCCAGCTACAAACGACTAGTTTTTTAACAAAATTGCTTGGTTCAATTTTGAGTAATAGCCTTCAAATCGAAAATTTGGCAGTGTCACTTTTTAGTTTTTTCAATATTTTTCTTGAACTAGATGTCCGATTAAGATCGTCTGGCCACCATTTGAAAACTTAGCTCAATACCGATCGACTGATTCATATACGAACGTCTTTTATTGGATTTTAGTGGAGATATTATATTTTTAAAAAGTGCATCTGGCTCTATTCAAAAGTCTATATCTCGATCAAATTCAAAGGAATCTTAAAAATGTTAACGGATTCTGGAAGCCCCACTTATTCGCGAAAAATAGAGGTATAAACGACAGAAATTATATAAATATAACTTAAATGTTGGAAAGGATATTGCAGGCGGGGACAAGCTAATAGTCCAAGTGGTATAGTCTTTAAGTGAAAATATTTAAATTTTTTACTACAAAGTTGTTTTGAATTTATTTAGTTGTCCCCTACTGCAACATCCTTTCCAACATTTAAGTTGTATTTATATAATACATAGTCTATATTTTATTATTTGCTCAAGAGGTATCGAACACATAAACATTTCATATTGTGTTATACATTGCTTTTACAAATTTCTATAGATTATATATAACTTGTTTTTCGCTTTTCAGTTGATGCTTCTTAATGCAGTCGGGTTTTTTGTTTTTTTAAATAATTTATTTTTATTTCATACTTTTTAGATGTTGTTAAAAAACAGTTGTTCAGTTAAATATTGCTAAGTAAGTAAATAAGCCGTACGATAAAGTTAGATTAACAAGATAGAGGTCGAATAAAAGAAGAAATTGATGTTGTAGCTACATAGATTAAACTTTCGGCAAGTTTTATCAGTCTAGTTAATTGTACGAGTATTTCGATATATTAGTTTGTAGTGTTCATCAGTGGCGGATTTATAGGAGGGCTAGCCGGGCTATAGCCCAGAGCGGCAAATTCAGGCAAATACTGTTCATATCCCGTAGACGTTGAAGCTCTTTTAAAGAATTCTCATCGTATGGCCGATTTAACAGCTTTTTGGAATCAAGGGTACTGATAGCTAACCCAGCTAATGTTTTTACTCGGCTAAGAGCTACGTAGGTTTGACCCTTAGCAAAGATATGTGAGCTAAGGTCTACAACGGCCCTATCGAGAGTGGTGCCTTGTAGCATAGATAGAGAAACCACTAACAGAGTTGTAAATTCTAAGAAAATTTCGTGACCACTTTTTGAAAGCTCCTTGCAAAAGAGCTTTTAAGTTGACAGCTCTAATTTGTAATAGGTGTACTGCTCCATATGTATTAGGCATGTCAAGATATCACATGACTGCGAGCTACACGTGTATTGCGTTCGCAATGTTACTGGAGGGTAAACTGGTTTTATGGTACCGGGTTTTCTTGGCGCGTGCATTATGCAGTTTGTTTACCGCAAAGACTGATTGCAGGAAATAGGTAAAGAAATTCTGGTCATCACACCTTTTTTCGTATATTGTCTCTTGCATCGCAATTTTGTGAACAAACATATATTCCATATTTTAGTATATGAATTGTATTATGAGTTCGAAATTGAATATATGCTCCTTTCCACATTACCCAAAGAGGTAGAACATTGAATGCGTTTTTTTAATGAGGTTTCTCCAGCAGACCTAATCCTCGCTGTACCCAAACCCTGATTAAAGTAATAAAAATAAATATAAAAAATAAAAATGAGCAATATCTAAATATAATGAAAACTTCACGTTTTCCAAAGCTTAAATTAAATACCTACATAAATTAAAAGATTAAATTTATCTTATTTTATCTTATGCATTTAAAATTTGCAGCCTCTGTCGAGCGCTATAATTTCTTTCATTTGCTGCTTTTGCTTTTTCTAATTGCCAATAGTCCAGTCGACAGGTAGTTTTAGATAGAAAAAGGTCGGAAGTTAATGAAACTTTGGGATGTTGTTGGGGGATGGTTGATTAACATTTTCTCAAGTTTTGGACCTCGAGGACCCTGTGCGAAAAGAGTAGGGGGGGACTGCAAAATTTTCGACTTTCCTCCTGTTTTTCCTCAATAACTTTTTTTTCTTAAGTCGTACGCTAAACCATTCTGAGACTTTTTTGTAGAGCGTGCAGGCTAGAACTAATTTATCCTTCGTCACTGATCGTTGGAATAACCGGTACCGGAGGTCATCGACGTTGTCATCGTCAATGTCGCCTCCATAAACTGCAACCAGGAACTTTTCTCCAGCGTCGCTGATCTGCTGGGGAGTAGCATTTGGTGTGAGAAAATATTGAAAAATTCATATTTCCGAAACCGTTCAAGCTTTTTTCATAAAACTCGGAATATACAATGGTCTAATATTACTCGATAGAATACATTTTATTGCTTGAATTTATCTTACCTGGAGAGCTCAACTTAGGTTGCAGCTTTTCCGACTAAAGCTATACACTGTTTGCGAACACTTTTTTTTCTATAAATCGATTTGAAATTTATGACTAAAATATTGTTTTTTATTTATTTTTTCATATTTTTTCATGTAAATTGAGTATTTTAAATTTCTGTAAGGTGCTATTTGAATCTTTATTGGGTCGAGGAATTCGAGTCTGAAATTTATTTTTTCATAAAACGAACATTAGATGGCGCTGTCACGTATTTTTTCATATATATATATATTATATATATATTTATGTATTAACACGCTAGCGGCCGTATTTTTGAAAATATTGCAACCAAATTTTAATATGTTATTTCTGGGGTTAATAGCTAGGTTAAGTTCGTTAATGAGCAAAACCGGTCCAAGGGGTGACTGGGGGAGGGGGTTGTCATTTTTTAAAAATCATATCTTGGCCCCTATGAAGTTTAGAGAGAGAATTTATTTGCATAAATAAGAGTACTCTCTTTGAGATTAACGATGACACCACCGAATTAGGGGTTCGGCGTATGAGTGGGGGTGTGGGTGGAAATTCGAATTTTTCTAAACCACGTCTTGTAGGGTATCGTTGAAAAGCTCTTCAACGATTTTATGATAGACTCAATTTTTTTCCACATTCGAATAGAGTTTGCAAACACAAGTGAAATACAATGTTGCATTCGCTTAGATGTAATACAAATATTCCGAAATTTGTTTTCATTGTATGGTTCAGGTCATAATGAACAATAAAATTTGCTGTTAATTGTCCATTCTCGAAGCCATAAAAATATGACCACATAATTTTCGGAAAATGGCTAAAAATAACTCCGGTGTGCAACAGTGGGAGTTGCAGAGGGATGGGAATTGATTATTGCAATGCAGTATGGAAAGGAATGATAATTATTTGTTAGAAATGTTCGAACATTCAAATCGTGCACTTCAAAAAAGTCAATTGCGATTTATTTATTATATTGAATTTTTACATTTCATTTTGCTTGTTGTGGTTTTCACCCGGATGTTTTTAAAACACCTAACCTCTGTTTTTGTTTTGTTACTACTTTGTGCTTTTTATAATTTCGTATCCCCAGCACAAGTGTAAAACATATTATATGAAAAACTAAAGTGGAACATTTGGGGCAAAGAATAGTGGCCTATCCTATTACTTTAGTGTATTTTCAGTTATTAGTGTTACTGTAAAATATACAAGTAAAGTTCAATTTCTGCTGATTGTTCAGAGGGAAACATCATCAGTAAGTTTTCGTAAATTTAAACTTTCAAATACTAATTCATTACATTTTTGAGCGCGCTATATATTGTTTGCTTTTGCTCACTAATTTTCAAAATTCTTGTAATCTATTATCGCATCTTTTGCTTTGTATCTCTTTCTTATATTTGCTTTTGGTAATATTACCAGTATATACCATAGTACCTAAGATTATAGTATTAATTTTATTTATATAAGTACATATTCATTTATATACATAGTACATATCCGTATACCTAACTTATAATATACCGTCAAAATGGCTAGAACTGGAAGGAAATGTTGCATTATTGATTGTAATAGTAATTCAAGGGATTCGAATGTAAGTGTTGCAGCGTTTTACAACTGCAATATTAATAAAGAATTGAAAAAATGGCAAACTGTAAAGGTTGTTGGATTCAAGGTTCTTTTAACTTGAAACACACTTATTTGATGACAAAAATCTATTTTTTATTTAATTCGAACTACAATACAATAAACAACAATAACAATCAAATAATCAAATTAATTAAATCTAAATCTAAATAATAAGTACGTTAACTCACGAATTAATATTATATTTAAAAACTAAATCTTCTGCATTTGCTCTCTGAAAATAACAGAAATAGTGTTTAATTTTTAAACTGAATGTGGTCTATATTATTCGGCGTATACCAGAATAATTGAATGTGTCCTATTCGGCGTATATCAGAATAGTTGTTTATGTATTACTCGGCATATACCAGAGTAATTGAATGTGTACTATTCGGCGTATACCAGAATAGTATGTTGTATATTACTCGGCGTATACCAGAGTAATTGAATAATGAATATGTATTTATTCGGCGTATACCAAAATAATTGAATGTATATTATTCGGCGTATACCAGAATAATTGAATATGTACTATTCGGCGTATACCAGAATAGTATGTTGTATATTACTCGGCGTATACCAGAGTAATTGAGTTATGTACTATTCGGCGTATACCAGAATAGTGTATGTACTACTCGGCGTATACCAGAGTAGTATATTTGTGTATTACTCGGCGTATACCAAAGTAATTGAGTTATGTACTATTCGGCGTATACCAGAATAGTGTACATGTGTTAGTAGTATATTTATTCGGCGTATACCAGAATAATATTCTAACCATAAGATTTTGTAAAATTTTATTTATTCGGCGTATACCAGAATAGTAAAATTTTATTTTTGCTATAATGAATATTTACTCGGCGTATACCAGAACAAATATTCATTAAGTTCAAAATAATTCTCGGTGGAAACCAGAGACTTACTTTTATTTGAATCACTCTCGGCGTATACCTGAAAGCGACTGAGGTTTTCGGGAGAATGTCGTTCCTTTTATAGTAATTTTTGACCGGAAAGTTCAAATTTGCTTGCTACGATTTTCTACTGTAACTTAGATTTTCGTTTACTAAGTATTTTCAAATAGGTTGCTCTAATTATATTGCTATGTTATAACAAGTTATTTATTTTTAATCAACGTGCTTTTTTGACCACTACTATGATTGTAATTAATTATGTCGAAGCTGCGACATTCTCCCCTCCCCCAAATAATGATAAATTGCATATATTTGTGTATAATATCAGTTCTTTTTAACAAAGTTAAACCAATGAAGTTTCCTGGTAGCAATTTTCAGGCGCACTTTGCCGCCATCTTGCAGGAAAACAGTGTAACGATGTCTTCTTTGATTTTGAATTGCTTGGTATGGAATCTGCTGCAGATCGCTGTATGATATCATGAAGGGGGTTCCATGAACTGTTGTTAGATCATACAGCTTCTCTTTCAGATGAATTGGGGACCTTTGTTGATCTTTTGTGGGTTGTTGATGATGTTTTAAGATAGCCATCAAAGTATGGTGGTCTAAATTGTTGCCAGTTGTCTTCCGTTTTGGAATAAACGTATTAAATCCTGTTGGCTTGGTTTGTTTTCTAATACATGTGATTAGACATTCCGAAATAGCTTGCTTTTTCTTCTTATTGTAGAATTTTCCACATTCTTTTTCTTCCTGTGTCAATCTCTCTAACTCTTCACATTCCCAGAATTCCTTCATTTGACCGTTCAGAGCTTCTTTGCTTGGAGTGTTTCCAATAAATGTTGTTAAATTGGATGATTCATTCCAAGGTGCAGATGGCACTTCACCGAAAAGGATCCATCCTAACTTGGTATTTTGTGCTGTGATCATTCCATTATTTTCTTGAATGATCCCATTGGAGATTATCTTCGAATAGATGTTTGCTCCTAACAACAAGTCAATATTCCCTGGTTGGTTGTATTCTGGGTCTGCCAATTGGAATTTTTGTATAAATGGCAATTCTATCATTTGCAGATAAGTTGGAGGTGATACATTCGTTATGTTTTTGATTACATAAGCTTCCATTTGCATCTCAAAGTTTGTCGTGTTGGATTGCAGAGTAAAACTTGCTTTCTTCTTAGCAGTAGTTAACCTTGTTGATCCAAGACCTGCGATTTGTAAATTTGCAGGGTCACCTATCAGATGTAATGACTGGAATGCTGCTTCTGTTATATATGAGCTTTGGGAACCTAAATCTATCAGCGCTCGAAATTTTGCTGAAATTCCCTCGCTCGTTTTTATGCTAACTATTGATGTTGCCAATAGTGTTTGAGTTTGATTTTTGTTGTAATGACATGCTGTCATAACTTCCTTAGTGGATGATTCCTGATTATTACCTGTGTTTCTCTCTTCATGTAGTAACGTGTGATGTCGCTTGCTACATTTGAAACAACTTAGATCGCTTGGACAGGCAATGTTTGGATGTTTTCTTAAGCAATTGTAGCAAAGATTATGCGTTCCAATTGCCTTTTTCTTGTCATTGATTGACAATTCCTTGAATTTTTTACATTTTGATAATGTATGTGATTCCTTACATAGTGCGCAAGAAATATTTATTTGGCACGATCCAAATTTATGTTTTTTCAGACAACTGACACATATTTTGTTTGTTTTCAGTATGTCTCTTTTACTTATTGGATCTAATCGCTCAAATGATTTGCAGTTTTTGAGTGAATGATTTTTATTACATACAACACAAGTGATTTTTTCATTGATGTGATAATTATTCACCTTTTTGATTGTTGTAAATAAATTTACGTATTTGAGTTAGACATGGCTTCTAATGTCCGAAACCTTGACTCAAGAAACTCATACAAATCTTCTGCTGAAGGTAATTCTCCTAATTTCGATATTTTTTGTTCCCACAATTTATGCGTTTCGTGAGGTAGTCTTTGTATCAATAAATGAATTATGATAGGATCCCAATCCTTTGTTGAAACTTCCATAGCATTCAGTTCGTGAATACATTCCTTTGTTTTATCCAACAATTCTTTTATAGCCCTTTTTGATTCGCTTTTAATTGTTGGTTGATTGAAGAGCTCCTTTAGTTGGGAAGTTACCAAAACCCTTTTGTTATTAAATCTCTCCTTCAAAGTACTCCAAGCAGCAGAATAATTAGATTCAATCATATCAAATTGTTTTATGATTCTCTCTGCTTCTCCGCTTAAACATGATTTGAGATAATGTAACTTTTGAACATTGGGTATTCTATCATCCGTATGAATCAAAGACGTGAACATATCGTAAAAGGATCTCCATTGTTTATAATCTCCACTGAATTTCGGTAGGTCGATCCGTGGTAGATTGATGTTGAATTTCGGAGAAGATTGTTGTTGAACTGGATCATTAGGCGTAAATTTAGGAATGACTTCAGTTTTCTTCTCCAAATTTTCCTGTAAGTCACTAAGAAATTCAAAGTATGTTTCTTCGAATTCTTCGTATAACTTATCAGCGTTATATTTTTCTATCATCGCAGCAAAATCTTCCTTTAATGAAGTGCTATCTGCTGAATTTATATATCGATGATGTTGCTGGAATTCTTTCCAATATTCATTAATTTGATTTATCCTTTCGCGTAGATAAGGAATTTTATGTTTTGAAGTATTTGCCTTGTTAAATGTGGCATATGCTTGAACCAGCGATGTTTTTAAAATGTATTGCAATTTTATTTTTTTATCCATTTTGATTGCGATTGAGCAATTTTGAAAAATGGTATGTAATTACAATTATATTTAATCCCTGATAATTAAATAACAATAGGTAAAATAAATTTTTACAAATAAGTGTGTTTGGCTTTAGACCATATCCGGCTCGAAGGACCAAATGTTGCAGCGTTTTACAACTGCAATATTAATAAAGAATTGAAAAAATGGCAAACTGTAAAGGTTGTTGGATTCAAGGTTCTTTTAACTTGAAACACACTTATTTGATGACAAAAATCTATTTTTTATTTAATTCGAACTACAATACAATAAACAACAATAACAATCAAATAATCAAATTAATTAAATCTAAATCTAAATAATAAGTACGTTAACTCACGAATTAATATTATATTTAAAAACTAAATCTTCTGCATTTGCTCTCTGAAAATAACAGAAATAGTGTTTAATTTTTAAACTGAATGTGGTCTATATTATTCGGCGTATACCAGAATAATTGAATGTGTCCTATTCGGCGTATATCAGAATAGTTGTTTATGTATTACTCGGCATATACCAGAGTAATTGAATGTGTACTATTCGGCGTATACCAGAATAGTATGTTGTATATTACTCGGCGTATACCAGAGTAATTGAATAATGAATATGTATTTATTCGGCGTATACCAAAATAATTGAATGTATATTATTCGGTGTATACCAGAATAATTGAATATGTACTATTCGGCGTATACCAGAATAGTATGTTGTATATTACTCGGCGTATACCAGAGTAATTGAGTTATGTACTATTCGGCGTATACCAGAATAGTGTATGTACTACTCGGCGTATACCAGAGTAGTATATTTGTGTATTACTCGGCGTATACCAAAGTAATTGAGTTATGTACTATTCGGCGTATACCAGAATAGTGTACATGTGTTAGTAGTATATTTATTCGGCGTATACCAGAATAATATTCTAACCATAAGATTTTGTAAAATTTTATTTATTCGGCGTATACCAGAATAGTAAAATTTTATTTTTGCTATAATGAATATTTACTCGGCGTATACCAGAACAAATATTCATTAAGTTCAAAATAATTCTCGGTGGAAACCAGAGACTTACTTTTATTTGAATCACTCTCGGCGTATACCTGAAAGCGACTGAGGTTTTCGGGAGAATGTCGTTCCTTTTATAGTAATTTTTGACCGGAAAGTTCAAATTTGCTTGCTACGATTTTCTACTGTAACTTAGATTTTCGTTTACTAAGTATTTTCAAATAGGTTGCTATAATTATATTGCTATTTTATAACAAGTTATTTATTTTTAATCAACGTGCTTTTTTGACCAGTACTATGATTGTAATTAATTATGTCGAAGCTGCGACAGTAAGGTTTCACAGTTTTCCTAAACGAGGCACAGAAAAATGGAGGGAATGGTACAATATATGTTGGAAATCAGAGAGCAAAATTTTACAAAGTAAAAACCCTTTGTTTAGAGTCAAGCTCTCATCAACTTCAGTCATCATAATGATATTCTAAATTTAATTTAATTTAAATTCTAATATTGCTTGCCTACTTAATTTTGTAAGTCACTGTAATCTTTGCTATCACAAGTTTTGCGTATTTATTTTACCGCCTTTAACCAATGGCTTGCATTCTAACGCTCAATACTCCAGAACTGTAAACAATAACTGTAAACTGTAAAATTCTTGCTTGCTTAAAATTAAATTGTAAAAATCTCTGTAGCTTCTCTAATTAACTACTGGGCAGTGCGGACGTGCCGGTAAAATAAAACTTAAGATTTAGTTGTATAAAAGTGCGTTTACTTTACTTACTAACAGACTACTCTAACTAACACCCTTCAATTTGTGAACTACATTTTGAAAGTAGATACAAGTCAGTGAAGAAACTATTTTCCGACGCTATTCCTTCTCTGAAGCTAAAGAATTGTGACCTGGAAGAAATTTTACCGTCGACTAGTAGTGAAATTTCAAACAGTGTACGGGGAGAGATGGATTCAATGGATATAGATAATGTGATTGAAAATGCAAACATTATCGGCACTTGCTCAGAGTGTGAGAAACGCGAGAAAGCGCGTCACGCATATATCAGAAGATAGTTGCCAAATTTGAAAAGGAACTGGATGGTATTAGAAAAAATAATATATTTTTGAAAAAAGCTTTGCGGAATACTAAGAAAACAGTTGGCAGGCTGACGATCACGAAAAAAACCTAAAAAATAAAATTCTCCAATCTACATTATCGAATGTAATCAGTTCTTGTGATGTTGCAGAAGATGCTAAGACGTTCTGCAATCTTATCCTTAATACTGAGCATTCCTATACATCTAAAGAAAGAGAAATTTGCCAAGTGATCTATTTTAAATCAAGTGCTACGTACACCTTTGTCATAGAGAAGTTGAAATTCAAATTGCCTTCCCCTAAATCAATTTATAACTGGCTTCCTATAACTAATTTAACTGCAGGAATTCATTATGAAGTTTTCGAAAAAATTAAAGACCAAGTTAAAGCAATGGATGCAAAATCTCGTCAAGTCATACTGATTTGCGATGAAATGACAATAAACCGCGGTTTAAAATATAATAAGACTCGCGACAAAATAGAAGGCTATGTTGATTATGGATTTAGTCAAAACCAAAGGGAATTGTGTTTTTATGGTGAAGAGCCTATTTTCCGATTGGAAACTGCCAGTAGCCTATGCTGTTTCTCAAACCGTTATTCCAGTCAACAAATTAAAGATTATGATTCAAGGAACTATAGATGCTTGTCATTCTGCTAATTTAGTTATTCGTGCTATTGTTTGCCATCAATGCAGTGTGAATCGATCAGGGTTTAAGAAACTCGGATCAATAGATGAAGAAACCCCATTTTTTTACTATAAAAGAGAAAAGAAAATTTGCCTCTTTGACGTACCGCATTTATTTAAATCTTTTAGAAATAATTTGATGAATTATCGGCTTAAAATTGGAAACGAAGTTGGGATGTTTTAAGGGAATTATATAGCAAGGATTCTACATCTAGAGTCAGAGTTTGTCCCAAACTAAAACCTGAACACATTAATCCTAACACATTTCAAAAAGTGAGTGTTTCGTTGGCTACACAAGCAATAAGTGCAAGTACAGCAGCGGGAATTCGGAAGATGAAAAATTTAAATCTATTCAGTGATAAGGTTAAAGATCATGTTGACCTCACTGACTTGTTTGATAAATTCAGCAATCTATTTATCTATTTGACTGCTTGAATAGTCAATCATTACATACGCGGAATCCGTACAAACGCCCTTTAGAAAACACTGCAAATTTTACACAACGGTTTATTATTTCCAAAAAATGTGACATTTTTCAAGTCACGGCTAGATGGCAGTAGTGATCGTGTGAAATGATTTCACGTTTTTTAATCCACCAAGAAATGGAATATTTTATGGAGATTAAAAATTTCAAAATTCTATTACTCAAAAACCAATTGATATAAATTCATGCAATAAAATGTGTTCTATTGAGTAATATTAGAGCATTGTATATTCCGAGTTTTATGAAAAAAGCTTGAACGGTTTCGGAAATATGATTTTTTCAATATTTGATTCCTCAATTCCCCCGCAGGCCGTCATGCGAGCAGGACTATGTTTCTTTCCGCTTTGCTTTCAGGTACACTGTAAATTTGAAGTCATTTTGCCATGGGGCTTAACTTTTACATGACATGTGACGTCACCAAAATTAACAGTGTATAAAAAGCAGGAGAGAGCTTTGAAATGCTTTCACACAATCTCAATTTGAGAATGTGGTTGCATGCCCATCCCTGTCATACATGCTGCCGGCCCCGCTTCGGTTGATAGTTTATACATCAGATAGTTTATCTGATGGTGTGTGGCTTGTTTTTTGGCGGGCTGTCAAAAACCTGTGTATGTATTGCTTTCAGGTCGACCACGTGCTATCGCGAGCACTTGAGCAAAAGCTCTTTTCCCGATTTTCTTGTTAGAAATTACAACTCTGTTAGTGGTTTCTCTATGCTTGTAGTTTGTGGACAGTTACAGCCCAGCAAAGTATTAAAGGCAACATCCTTCGTTCAATTTTTCCTTGCCCCCGAAGCGCATCAAGTCGACAGTACAAGGCTCGATCCGTACATCTATACTCCTGGTTGATTACCTTTGATTGTAAGGTCATCAAATTTAATAAATACTGGCATACTGCTTGCAGTAGCTCTCCGGTTTCTAATTGTTCTCTCCTAAGAGCAGGCCATTCAATCCGTCGGATAACACTCATAAGATTTTAATTCCAACAATCATCTATTTGACAGCGGATATGTATCAAATTGTGAAATTGAAAACAATCGTATAAATAAAGGATTTCTCGTTTAAGTGCCGTGAAGTGTAAAAAAGTGATAAATGTTTTCAAGTGAACTTGTGGCGAGTTTTATCGGTTTTCGCGCATAAATTTGGGGATATAAATACGGCAAAATTCCGAAAAATGACATAGAATTTTTTCATCGTAAAACATAATTTTTTCAAAAACTATATCAGTCTGGGAAAATTATTTTGGACATCCTTGCGTTTTTATCTAAAATACATGTCTCCACAAAATTTCATTGAAATCCGCCACAACTCAACTTTAGCTAAAAATTCAAATAAATTCAATAGTTTTTTTTCGCAGATGCCATTTTGAAATAATGTACCCTATGTCACTTTCACAATTTAGACGAATATAATGACACCTCATTTGTTAAAATCCGTCAAGCCGTTTAGGCTGCAGAGCGTCTGGTAGAAATATCATACATACAAGCACTCGAAAAACTTAACCCTTCCTCGGCAGTCGGGTAAAAAGAAGACGAATATCATAGAACAACCACAGTATTCACCGGATCCGTCTCTGTGTAACCACTTTCTGTTCCCGAAGCTTCGAGGAACCAATTTTAATACGATTGAAGACATAAAGACAAATTCAACGACGGAACTAAAAGCACTTTCGGAATATGGCTCCAAAAGTGTATTGATGATTGGATTGCTCGTCTGAAGAAATTTATCGCTGCAATTGAAGGAGATTCAATAAATTTGGATGACTAAGGGATATTTTGCGTGTTATTTAATCAGTCTCGGTACTTTTTGACTGACTGCATAAACAAAAAATAAACAGGTAAAAATATTGTTGAGTAAGAACATAATGGACAATGAATTGGAATTTTTTATCGCATCTTAACTTTTCCATTTTAACGTGCTTTCGCCAGTAAACAATACTTTTTTCCAGTCTGAAAGAGACCAAGATCGATGAGTGCGACACCAACGCATTCTTTTGGCAATGTTGCGCTGTGTTAGTGCAATTTTTTTTACTGCGGTTCTCGATCTGTAGCCAAGAGAGCACAATTTTTCTAGCTTCGCCCAAATAGAAAAGTATGCGTTCGACGACTCCCTAAAGGCGAGTTCCCACGACGCGTCGTCCGGCTCGGCGTGGTCCTTCATGCCTTTGAAGTTTTGAGGATTTACCGACATTTTACCGGAGAGACGGGCTGAATCCTTTTGTTCACTGTGACACTTTTATGATCATACGAGCCGAGCAACGCGTCGTGGGAACGCGCCTTAAGGATGTCTATCTTCCAGAATGTGTGAATCCCCAGATGCATAGCGGTGGACGAAAAGTAACGGTCTGGGGTGGAGTTTCTTGGTATAGGTTCACTAACTTGCACTTGTGCACGCAGACCGTCGATAGGAATTATTACGTAGAGATCTTGAATGAGAACAACCTTTCATTCATGGAAGATGAGATGCCTTTATGAGGATCTTTGCTGTAGCAGGATAATGCCACGCCACATACTGCCACGTCCACCCAGCGTTGGCTTATTGATAACAACATCAATTGCCTGGATTGGCCTGCTCAAAGTCCAGACCTCAACATTATTGAGAGTGTGTGGAAATTGCTGAAAGACAGAGTGGCAAAGGGAAGACCTAAATCCCTTGACGAAATAAAAGGCTTTTTAATTGCTCAATATAGAGGATTATCGAATGATTTCGCTTAGAAGGCCAAAGGGCATCACATTAAAGGTTGAGAGACTTGGTCTTATAATTTTAAACAGTAATGAATAGATATATTATTAATTTTTGTAATAATTAGTATATTAAATAAAACGAAATTTTATAGATACATTAAAAACATACAAAGAATTCATTTGGAATCGCTGTCATTATTCTCCTTCTGCTTGTATACAAGTTGTGGGCTTGTGAATAGAATGTATACAGAAAATCAAAGTTTGGTCCTAAGATTTCCGACAACACTGTATTTAAATCTGGTGAATATGTAAGGTGCTGAAACCAGGTTTTGGCGGTTTGCGGTATTACGTATTGGATCATTTATATTCAACAATCGAATTAATTTCAAAATTTTATTTATTTGAGCGAAATGAATACAAAATAACTTAAAACATTTAAAATGTTTACTTTCCAGAAATGCCTCCTTATATGTCACCATGCCCTTGTAAATAAAATATCTATTAGAATGTTTACTTCTTATTCCATTTTTCATTAAAATTAATTTGTACGTACAGAACATTTATACATAAATGAAAAAAAAAAACGAACATCCTATACTAAATTTCAATTTTTAATTGTTTAAATAAATATTACAGTAAAAGGGTTTTATAATTTTTATATTATTGAACCATTGCAAATGTAATAAAATCAATAACATTTTAATAGTGTTTGACTATTCTCAATTTTCATGTAGAATTTCCTTGGCTGATTTATAACTTAGCTTACAAGAATAACCAACATAAATTTATTTAATATATCTAAATATACAAAAGTCGGTGTTTTTAAAACAAAATTATAATTTTTGAAGCAATTCCAACAATTTCATTTTTACGTTTTCCAGTTATTTTGACGACTGTTGCTGGTACCAGGGGCCTGCGGTGGTATCATTTCAAGTAAATATTGCCTGTGCATTTCAGCTGCTCTTTGTATATCTGCCAAACTTGGTGAATTCTTTCCTGCTTGAAATAACAAGAATGATAATATTAATTAGTTAGATAAGTAAGCGTAAACAATATGTAGAGCAAAGTAAACCAAATCCCACCAAAAACATTCTGTAAAAAACTAGCCAAGTCTCGATGGAGCTGCTTGTTTATCTCTAAAAAGTAATGAAATCGAGACAAAGTTGTACCAAGTCTAAGGTTTCTTACTGCGATTTATTTATTATTATAGTTAATGTTGTGTGACTTGGCCGTTGAAGGGTACAAAACCAGGTGTATAAAAAATTATTTCCAGTACAGACGGACTTCTAATCATTGATAGAAGTCCGTCTGTACGTCTATTTTAAGTTAGATCGGTGGTCGATTTGACGCTCCAAAAAGAAGAGAGCAGAAGTCAGCATTGTCAATGCTGAATGCATGTGTTGCACAATCAACAACAGCCTAAAATGAGACACTAGCTTCCAATTACCAATACCAGTATGGGCTATTATCTCGCTTAACAAACATAGGTAGTTACAACAGATATAACGTTACGTGTAAACAAAATTGACTTGTACCCACTAACATATAAAGAATGTTCAACGGCCAAGTCACACAACATTAACTATAATAATAAATAAATCGCAGTAAGAAACCTTAGACTTGGTACAACTTTGTCTCGATTTCATTACTTTTTAGAGATAAACAAGCAGCTCCATCGAGACTTGGCTAGTTTTTTACAGAATGTTTTTGGTGGGATTTCACTTCTTTTTGTAGAAACGTGGCCATATTGATTTATTTTATTAGATTTTCTTATTTGATACATTTTTTTTCTTTTTAGGAGTAGTTTTTTTATTATTACAAATCTTTCTTTTCTTTTTTTCCGGTTCTGATTCTTGTACAGTATCAACGTTTTTTCGTATTGCCCATTCGCGTTCATTTTTTATTCTTTTAGACGGTTTAGATGGTTTAATTTCTGAAAGATCGGCGCGGTATTTACGCCTAAGCCTGTTGTATTCTTTGATCGCTGAAGCTTGAGCTTTTATACTCTTGAAGTCAACATTTATGAGGTGCACTCCATGAAGATTGGTTACTCGTGAAAGCGCCACGTAGGCTTGGCCACAAGAGAATATGGAGGTGCCAATGTCCATTAGGGCATTTTTTAAACTTAGACCTTGGCTCTTGTGAATTGTTAGGGCATACGCCACACAGATTGGGAATTGTTCTCTGTACACGTATGCCCGTGGTATGATCTCAAATTTTGACTTAATAGGCAATAATTCGTGAATCAAATTATTAGCGAATTTTACTACCAATTGTTTAGGCTTTGTTTGGTCTTCCGGGTCCCACTTAACTTTTTGTACAACGCCTATCGACCCATTCACTAAACCTAAACTAACATCAATGTTTCTCCTAAGCATTAGCTCCCTCTTTAATGATTATAGTTTCTTCCAGTCCAGCAGTCATCGACGCATCATCTTCATATTTTTGTAAACACCCCCGGGCTTTCGTTATCATACATTTTGAACAATCCAAGGAATCTTTAGCAACTAACTTTATCTCGGGGTGTGGAATCGCTTTTAACATAGCATTATTTAACTGCATACACATATTTCTAGTCGGTAGTAAACAAACAGTATCTTCTGGTAAGTCCCTCAAACATTGTGCTATTTCCATTAACCTTCCTTCATTGGAAGGCGAGAGCAGAGGTATCAATCGATTAGACAGTATATCTTTGTCTGATTGAGTTGTCACTCCTACTCTGATTCTTTTTAACATTTCTACAAACGTAGAATCATCCAGCTGTCTCATATTCAACGTAAGTTCGTCGTAACTAAAAAGTTCAGTCCATAAGTTTGGAATACTTAAGGAGCCTATAAGTTTATTAATTTCTGAAGGGGTTAGTTTTTCAAATGGCGACTTTTCTCTAACGGGTGGAAGTTGCAAAAGATCCCCAAGCACTAAAATATGTTTTTTTCCAAACCAACCATCTTCTACATCAGAAGTATCAAACACTTCGCATAAACGAAGATTTATGTAGGCTAAAGTTACATTAGATATCATAGACACTTCATCTATAATAAATAATTCGACAGTTTTTAAGTCTGTCCTTAAAACTTGAAGTACTTCGTCTGAAAGCGGTTTGTATTTAGGAGTTTGTTTATGCTCTACGGGCAGTTGTAGTAATCTGTGAACAGTTAATCCGTTCACGTTAAATGCTGCAATTCCAGTCGGGGCAGTAATAGCAACATTTTTATGCAGGTTGTTTTTAATCCATATTTTTAAGGTTTTTATTAAATAGCTCTTTCCGGTGCCACCGGTGCCACTAACAAAATGTCGCAATATTTCTTTTTGGTTCGTAATTTTATTAGTGACTGTATCAAATACCTTTTTTTGATCAGAATTCAGTTTATCTATCATTGCTTGCTCATTCATTTCAGAAATATCCTCTTCAACTAAATCAAAGTTGTTTAAATCTTCCATAGCATTTACCGCTTCCAAAGCTTCAAACTCTAAAGGATTGTCGGGTCCTTCATCTACTATGTTTTCCCTTTCTTCGTTTAGTTCTGCTACTTTTTCTTCTACCTTTTCAAAAGCTGTTTGTAAAATATTTCGTAATTCAGTCCGTAAATTTCCGTAGTGTAACGCTTCTTGTAAATCGTCCTTTACAGCATTAAATGCTTTTGTGTATGTCTCATGTTGCATTTTTAGGTCATCTAGTATTCTCCAAGGTTTAAATAATAACAACAAGGAAAAGAAATATTTTTCTGGCATTTGCTCTACATCATACAGGTAATGGTTAATTAAGTATGGTCTATCTCGTTTTTTTAAGTATTTTTTATTTTCTAAAACATAATACTCTACTTTTTTTGAAACAGGCCGTGTATTAACTAAATCATAGTCTTTCGAAAAGTCAAATAGATTCATGTGTTGTAATTCATCAGGTCTGGCAGGGTAAACGTTGTCTATCCAAGAATCGTAATATATGTCAGTGGAATTCTGGTCCAGTGCAGTCATTTCAGATTTCGATTTAACCCTGCGATTACGATGAATGTTTACGTCTAACCATCTTATTGTTGTTTGTGGGTCCGTGCCGTAAAGTGGTATTCCCAATAATGTATCGCTGGCTTCTAAAGCTCCGCATTCTCGATTCGATAATACTCTGAGACCAATATTATATAACCGGCTTCTAAGACTTTTTGTAGAGTTAATATCGTTAAACATGTCGGTTGCATGGGTTTTTTCACTTTTAGTAGTATACTTGGTCACATAATAGTTCAAAATGGCTGTTTTCTCTCCAACATATTGAATGTCAATATTTCCATTCCACGCCAACAGCAAAGCGGGATTGTAGTCATTAATCATATCTGACTCCTTTGAGCGGACAATATTGTAGAGACGATTATTAGAGCTGAGAGTTTTTCTTGCCGCTATAGTTTGAAAAATGTCTCTTATGATAAGAGAATCCGTCACAGTTCGAGGAAATCCAAAACGGCAAACTGAAACGAATCCTTTTTTCGTTTTCTTTCTCCTCATGCAATAACTGTTATGTTTATGCATTTGATACGAAGTGACCCGTTGATGTAAAGTAGGAGAAATATCTTTTTTTGGAATGGCACATGTCACGTATTTAGAAATATATGACGCTACCTCGTCTATAGATGACTTATGTAGAATAGGTGCATCCTTAACCCATAACATTAAATGGAAGTGCTGAGCACCCCTAGATTGGTACTCTCGACGCCAAAAGTAATGAATAATCTTGCCTAAGGGCTCATCTGAACTAGTTATAAAGTCTAACATGGCATGAAACTTGTTATCTATAAAACGTGAGGTAGATACGGGGTCAAGAGCAACCAATTCACTGATTGTTTTATTAGCCATTTCAATGCCATTTACTTGCCTGATGTACTCTCCCAAATCCTCCCACATCCACTCAGAGGGACTCATGGTAAGAAACCAAGTTGCTGGACCGTAATTTTGAGTCATACAATTTACATCGTTCCTTGGTTTCTTCCAGAACTGTTCGGTGTTCCTCAGTCGGCCAAATATTGCGGTCAAATCACCTTCCAGCTCATCATTGTTAAGCATTTGGAGATACTGTTCTGCCGTAATTTTATCTCTCTGATTAGCACAATTCATTTTATAAAAGATTCCGGAGTTTAATTGGCGCATATTAGCATCATTCAATAAGAAAAATAGATACTGTTGGTTAAGTCTAAATTGAGGATGTTTTGACATAAGCCGGGCTTTAATAAATTCACTAGAAGTTACTTTCTGCTGCCGATTATGAAATTGGCCATATTTTCCTTCTACATATAAATGTGGAAAACATTTAACATCGAGGTCTTTATCTCGGGCATCAATCGGTGCTGTGTTTACTTTGAGCATTTGGTAGAGTTCTGAAGCTGGTGCATTTTGTCTTCGTTCATTCAAAGGATATATGGTGTAATGCTCATAATCAGTTTCCTTTTCTCTTGTGATTTGGGTCAACAGTGCTGCTGTACCATCTTCTAAAATACCTTCTTCAGCACTATCTGGTGTATTTGTAACGTTATATTGAATATTTTCATGTATATTTATGAGCTGGTTAGGTAAATCTGGTAATTTGATATGAGCATAATGTTCGTTTACATTTTTTAAGTATTGTAATGCTTTATACACTTTATTAACGTCAACAATGTCTTGCCATATAATATTTGCTTTGTTTGGCGTACTTCGGACTATAATATAAAGTTCTGGGTTTTCAATTATTGCGTCTTGAGGTTTTGGGAGTTTTTTTAGGGTTTCTTCCATCGGAAGCGGTAAATGAAAAGTCCTGCCCTTTACTTTTTTAACCATCTGACGATTGGGTAGACGTTTATTAGCCACAGGATTCATTGTGACAACCACCTGAAACGCTTTAGCGCGTTGGATTAAAATGTTTTCGTAGTCGTTCAGCTGAGCTATTTCTGGTGGAACAGTGCTTACGTGCATGTCATTGAGGATACAGACAGCAGGCATTTGGTTAGCACGAATCTTAGCAAGGCATATGTGGCATATGTACGTACTGTGAGTTATTAGGCTAGAATTATAGTAGTTCAGGAGCTGATTCCAAACATCTGTTGATATAGGCTTTCTTAATCGGTCAACGGAACTAATATCCCTAGAATAACAAAGTTTATTGCACGACATACAATCCAGTTTCGGTGTCTCTACACTTTTTTTGGAAAATAATTTAAAAGCAACCTTATTACTTTTTATTATTTCATCTTCCACGATTTCACTATCAGGTGTACGCTCTACAACGGCACTTCCTACCGTCGGTTGTTTTCCTAGCTCCATAAGCTTATCCACATTACCACTCGCCAAAGAATCGTCAATATCAAGCAATAACTTACAGTCGCTGTGTATTTGATAAATCTCTCTGATAATAGTCCGAAGATGTGGGAAATGCGATTTAACGTTATTAATAAAGTTGATATTTTCTTGCAGTTTTCCTGTTTCTACAGACATCGAGTAAATTTGCACAGTAGTTTGGAGGCTCAATACTTCGAAAATGTTTTTAAATTTTATTAAGATTCCATCATTTAATACGCACAATGAATCCGAACAAGACCATGTCAGACTTTTGGACATTTCCTTAACATTTGTAAAGATCTTTGCTTTGCCAGTATCATCAATCTCAATAGGTTTTTCTTTATCTTCATAAACCTTATAAGCTTGTTCAGAATAAAATGGCTCCTGATTACTACGATGTTCTGATTTACCAAGAAATGCTTCAAATTTGTCTTTAATATCCGTGCTTTCAGGACATATTTTTAACTTCTCTAATGCCGCTATTATTTTTTCTTTTAATTTATTTGCAGTCTTGTTCAAATCTTCTAAAGTTCTTTGCCTATTATGCAGAGTCCACTTAACTATTTTTTCTGATTCTAATCTATCTTTAAGTTTAGTTGTAAGAACTCTAGTGATTGTTTCTGTGTTTCCCTTAAACTTTAGTTTGCCAGTAGATCTCTTTCGCGCTAAGTTTTGTCTATTTACTTCCGGATGTAAAGCACGGTAGCGAGATACAGCAGCCTCATTTACTTCAGGATGTGAAGCACTGTAACGTGCTACAGCTGCCCGGTTTACTTCAGGGTGTGAAGCACTGTACTGTGCTACAGCTGCCCTGTTGGCGCCTGGATGTAAAGAATTATAAAGTTCTACGGTTTCTCGACGTTTTTCAGGGTGTTTTTGTCGGTAACGAGCCGCAGCTTCTCGAAGTTGTTCAGATCGTGACAGTTCGGATACCTTAGGTCTTCCTTTTTTAGTTTTAGTCGGCCTACCGCCTTTTCCCTTATGCTTCATGTTCAATTCACTTTGCATAGAGTTTAAGCAAAGACTATATAAACATTAAGACGTCCCAAGCTGTGAAGTGCACACTTGACTCGACCGAGAATGCTGATCGGAACTTCAGAGAAAAGAGCTTTTTGCGGGCGTCAGTTTCAGCGCCCACTGTACAAAGCACTAAAGCGCACAAGGCAGTCGCAGCACAGCGGCGAACACAGCAAAAATTTCGATATGTACACGCAAGTGGATCTCAACTTGAGGCGTTTGTGTGCGAAATGAGAACCAAAAGATATATCCATGCATGCTGCTTCTGCTTGCATTCAAATGCTGTCCAATATCTATCACTGTGCATAGTCAAGTGACATTCGGGGTTCATTTAGTACGAGCGATAGCAAGACACAAGACGTTTTTATTTGACTGGCTTGACGAACTTGCTAATTTAATACTCTTTGTTGTTGTTTTATTCTTGCTGTAGTTATGGCAGGTAATGTAAAAAACTCAGCCTTTTTCAAGGCTAAATCAAATGAAGGAAAAATGTTTTATTCGTATTGCATTATTAAAGATTGCAGTACAAACTTTAAGAAAGATAAAATTAGGACATTCAAATTTCCTCTAGCTAACAAGCAGTTAAATGAAATCTGGGCACAAAATTGCAATATTTCTGCGGAAGCTACTAGGGGAAAATTTGTTTGCGAAAATCACTTTGAAAACGATTGTTTCGGTGTTAAAAAATTGAAATCTGGCTCCGTACCTACTCTTTTATTGGGAAATTCAACTCGTCCTCTTACATCTATTCGAAAGAAAAACACATGTTTAAGAAAATGTGCTTTAGAAAGTTGTAAAAATACTAATAGGAGTTCCCGTTTATTCGGGTTTCCTACTAAAAATGGTTCCTTGTGTAATTCTTGGATCGAGGCTTGTGGCTTAGATCGTACTATAAATGTTTCGAACAAATTTCTGTGTGCCTCCCATTTCAAACCAGATGATTTGGGAAAACGAAAATTACGTGCCAATGCTGTACCTAATGTAAAATACATTGATCAATTTTCATTTGAAGAAAACGTTAGTACTGTACTTCCTAATTACATAGGTGAGTTTTCCTATTTAAGGCAAGAAGAACATCGTTCAAAATCGAGTGAATTCAATGTTAATTCTCCTGCAAACAATGAATTAACAGTAGAAGAATTGAATATGTTGGAACCCCCCCAAAATGAAAACTCTACCTTTCTAGATCAAATTGAATATAATTGCTCCAATTGTGAGAAGAAAATAAAAGCTGCAAGTTTTTATAAAAAAGAATACAAAAAATTAAAAACCCAAATTGAACGGCTTAAATTGAAAAACACAAAGCAATTAAAACTTATTAAATTGTATAAAAGAAAATCAAATGAGAAAAATATTAGTCATATTATAAATAAGCTAAGTCACGTTAATAAGAACACGAAAGAGTTTTGCACAATGCTGTTAACCCCTAGGTCAAAAACCACTGAGTGGAGTGCGAACCAAAAATTAATTGCTCAGAATTTAAATTATAAATCGAACTCTACATATTTCTTTATGCGTGAGAATCTTGGTTTTCCGTTACCATCGAAATCATCGCTGCAAAGATGGGCTCCCATTAAAAGACTTCACCCAGGGTATAATGATTGCATAGTCAAAAATTTAAAATTACAGGTTGAAAAAATGACCTCATTATCAAAGCGATGTGTAATAATATGTGATGAACTAAAAATTAGAAAGGATCTTGAGTATTGCCAGTATGCAGATCAAATTGAAGGTCTAGTTGATTATGGCAAAGGAGACAGAGCAAGTAAAATTGGAAATTATATATGCCTTTTTCTTATCCGGGGACTTTTTGATAATTGGAAGTACGCACTTAGTTACTTTGTCTCAGATAACGGTATATGTGGAGAAAAACTTGTTAACACTCTTAATGAGAATTTGCATATTTTATTTGAAATAGGTTTAGATGTGAAGGCAATTACTTCCGATCAGGGGCCAAACAATAGGAAGTGTTACAGATTACTAGAAGTTTCAATTGATACTCCACATTTTAATTTTGATTCACATAAAATATTCGCTCTTTATGATGTTCCACATCTAATTAAATCCCTGAGAAATACTCTTCTTAGTACAGATATTATTTCTGTAGATGGGAAAGTCAGTTGGCAAGTTTTGGTAAAAGTTTTTAATTTTGACTCTTCCAAAATAACAAAGATGTGTCCGAAAATCACAAAAAAGCATATAGAGCCAAATACGTTCGATAAAATGCGCGTAAAGTATGCGACCCAGATATTCAGTCGAACTGTAGCTGCGGCAATACAAACTTGCATTGATATGAACATGTTTGAAGACAAATTTATAGATACTGCAAAAGCAACCAAAGAATTCATTTTAAAAATTGACAAATTATTTGACTGTTTAAATAGCAAGCTTGTACACGAAGTTAATATGTACAAAGGCCCATTAAGGCAAAACAATGCTGTATATCAGTATTTAATTGAGGTACAGGGTTTCTTACGTGGACTTAAACTTCCAAAGGGCAAAAAAACCTATTGCATCAACGGGCTTCTGCAAACAATTTCTGGCATCCTAACGCTTTCAACCGAGATATTAGAAACAGAACCTTCATCTTCTTTCCTACTTACTGCTCGTCTTAACCAAGATCCAGTTGAAAATATATTTGGACAAATTCGAGCAAAAGGAGGAAATAATAGAAATCCCTCTGTTTGCGAGTTCAATCATTCTATTGCTAGAATAATGTCTATGAAAATAACTGCATCGTCTTTTTCAAAAAATTGTGAGGATGACGAAGACGATATTCTTGAGTGGGATTACAATAGTTTAACTTCCACTTCCCAGGATCTGTGCTATAATTCACCTGCGAATACAAATATGGACTCAATAAATGTGGAAAATATACTACAAGAAGTACCCTGGGCCGAAATTGAGCCTGACATTCCTATTCCAAATGAAACTAGTGATTTTCACATTGAGTCCAACAGTAGGAGATATTTTATAGGCTACGTAGTTTTTAAAATGGTAGTCAATAAAATAAATTGTGAAACCTGTAAGATCGAAATGATCAAAGAAGAGCACGCAGACATATGTCTTCCTTCAGAAAGATTTATTATTAATAGAGATTATTCGAACACGAACAAACATTATCTGCAATCTCCATCAGATGCATTTTTTAAGATCTGTCAGTTGCATTTTGATGTATTTGAATATTATTTTAAAACATCGTTACATATTCTAAATTTAAAGACAACTATTTTAAACGCATGTATTACTGAAACCAATAAAAATTTCCCCAGTTGGTTTTCCGACACAAATCCTTGCTTTGAGCATAGGAAAAAAGTTCTTGATTTCATGATACTTGTCCTTTTAAGAAAAAATTGTACGTGGAAAATAAAAACGGAAACTAGCATTTCAGCTAATAAAAATAAATTAAACATTATGATGCAGTAAATTAAATTGAAGATTTTTTTAGAAATGAAACAGCCACAGCTTCCCTATAATATAATTCGTTCACCCTGAAAAAAAAAATTCTTTTCGGCAGGCCTACAGGCTAAGGTTGATTTCGAAGTGTTTTTAATTGCATTTTTTGGGGTAATTTTTTTTCAAAATCAAGAAACTAGTTATTGTTTTAGAAACTACTCATCAACGATATCCTACAAGACGTGCATCTAAAAATTTTGAATTTCCACCGTTTATTAACGAACTTAACTGAGCTATTAACCCTAAAAATAACATAATAAAATTTGGTTCAAATATCTTCAAAATTGCGGCAGTTATCGTGTCCCTAAGAACACTGTAAAATGCGTTATATAAATATATTTTGGGGTCCAGGGGTCATGGTCGGAGAAACTATGTAAAAAAGGTGAAAAAATGTCCTTAAATTACAAAATTGAGCGAACGATTATAATTTTATAAAATACAATATCCTTGCCAGCATTCAGAAATCTGAAAATTCATTGATAAATGGAATTAACGCAAATCTGGTATCCTTTTATCTCCTTCACAAATAATTTCACAGAACAAAAATAATCAACAAATTCAAAGAAAATTTTTTTTGGCCATTCACATTCGTAAAATTCACTCAAGAGGCAATCTTTTTTTCCACAGGTGCAAAGTGCTATTGAAATATTGTCATGAAAACAATTCAAAGCAACACCAATACAATGCCATCAGAAAATCAATATTTTTTGTGGCACTCTGAAACCAGAGCAGTGCGCCGGCAGATAGCGAGATATCAGCTAGCAGAAAAACGCTTTTTGAAAAAACCCGTCTGCCGCTGCGCACCCCGTGCGTTGCTGTATTACACAGTCTGTGCTCTCTGGTGCTTTGAACAGTGGGCGCTGAAACTGACGCCCGCAAAAAGCTCTTTTCTCTGAAGTTCCGATCAGCATTCTCGGTCGAGTCAAGTGTGCACTTCACAGCTTGGGACGTCTTAATGTTTATATAGTCTTTGGTTTAAGTCATATAATGTACATATAGCAGGATCTGATGTTACAGAATTTAATGTTATGGGATCAAAGGGGGAAGAAGATGGAGAGGCATCTCGTCTAGGAATGAGAACATCGTAGTGGCCGCTTAAGTAACTACCGGTAAAACGTAAACACTTTTTTTGGCCACCATCGCCAAAGGAACCTCTTAATATACCGTTCTCATACACTTCAAAAGTGAAGGGATAGATTTTTCCAGCAGCCATAAGCTCAGAAGCTGAGCCATAAGTAGTGGGTTTCATCATATCGCTCGTGTAGGATTGCGCGCTCGTGTATACGTCACCATCATCATCACACGTGTACACTTGCATTTCGTCAAAATGTTCAGTAACGTATGCAACTATAGCAGATCTGATACTGCAAGTTGAGTCAGTTCTACCATACACCAAGAAAGATATTGAATGGAAGAGACAAGACCCGTCTTTGGGCATACCAACTACTTGGTAGCCACTAAGTTCATCGTCGTCTTTTAATATGATCGACATTTTTTACGATATTATTATTTTTACGATATTAATTACCAAGCACATTAAGGACCTTTTCGAAAGTTCTCACTAAACACTAAACCCTAAACACTAAACACTAGTCCGAATTTTGCTCCCTTGTTCACTATTTTGCTCACTATTCCGTCACAGTTCGAGGAAATCCAAAACGGCAAACTGAAACGAATCCTTTTTTCGTTTTCTTTCTCCTCATGCAATAACTGTTATGTTTATGCCAGAATTGTCACTTTGAAATCAAAGCATACTTTGATCTTTAATAGTTTGGTTGGGTTCTTGTGTTTTCAAATAAGGGTCACCAGGTACTCCATATCTTCGATTATCCTAGTTTTTATAGTTTTCCCTTTATGTGGCCATTAAACCCTAACTCTGTACCAAATTTGAGCTCTCTGAGTTTATGGGAAGTACTAGTTCTATTCTGATGATCATGAGTGAGTGAGTGTCATAAATGCGAAACTTTGCTTTCGCTTAACTTCGGAACTAAATGACCTACAGACTTGAAATTTTTTATTTTAAGTGTGATTTTATAGCTTACTGGATGACGAAAATTTCAGCATTCTGGTCTTATCCAGAGATTCTCAAATAGGGGCTTGAAAATGCGGCGAAATGGTTCCAGTAAAGGATGGTACGGCAGTGTTTGCTTCGCGCTCGACTTGGCGGGGGCACTACCGTGCCCCCTAATCTCCGCAATAAGAAACTAATAACATTTTTTTCTAAATTTACGCCAAAGATCACGCTGTTATGTAAGCCTGCCAAAAAGAAATATCTTACTATGGTCACATTGTGATTTTTACTACGGTGCAAAAAAAATAACGGTTTGTGTCAGATCACGCACAATAGAAGTGAAACTTGTGCTCCATTTTAGGACAGGTAGGTATTTAGGGGATTTAATTACCACAAAACACGATAAGGATAAGTATGTACATAAACTGTAGTTTGACAATTTTATTGTTGAAACGATTGGTTTGTGACAGCTGAAATACGACATAAATACTCGGGATTCTAAATTTTCAAGATGTCGTGCAAAGACAGCGTCAATGGTTGTTCAATGGGACAAGCTAGTATGAATCAAAGAAAGTATAAACTAGTAAGGAAGCAATTGGTCACACCAATTACGTGATACCCTAGATGAAGAAAAATATACTCATTCTATGTAATAATCTAGACATCCATTTTCTTATTTAACTAAAGCTAGCTGTCCGCGACTGCTTAATTTAATAGTACTCAGCAAAAGCTTTAATTTGATATCATACACGGCCAAAATTGGACAACCCCAAGGGAAATGGGAAAACAATTATTTGACAAGAAGTAGCAACATAAAATTACCAAAATTTACAAAAAAAAAAAAAAAAAAAAATTTTCATAACTATTTTTGTATGGTAAAAGGACATGCAATCAAATGGTTTTTGCGTTTTATCTCGAAAATGAAGGAAGATAAGTCAAAAATTCAGGAGACCAAAAAGATGTATTTTTGCTTGCTTTATCTAAAAAAAATATCATAATTAGAAAAAAGTCAGTGGCGTACACATTTTTTTTCAATAATATTGATTAAGGTGCCCCCACATACGCCACTGGACTTAATAACCTTAGTCTAGTTAAGGTGAAATGAGCTCCTTATTACTGCGAAATCGGACAAAAGATATTTCAGATATTGTTAAAAAACCGATATTTTAAAAAAAGTTTAACATCCTGTATTTTGGAAACCATGCATTTCTGGACCTATGTTTATATGAACTTTTTTTCATATTGCCGTGTTGTTTTTAAACACCCTGTATTTACACGCTAGTGGCCGTATTTTTGAAGATATTGGAACCAAATTTTAATATGTTATTTCTGGGGTTAATAGCTGGGTTAAGTTCGTTAATGAGCAAGATCGTCCCGCGGGGGTGGCCGGGGAAAGGGGTTGAAATTTTGAAAAAAATATATTTCGGCCCATATGAAGTTTAGAGAGAGAGACGTTATTTGCATAAATAAGAGTACTCTCTATGAGGTTAACGGTGACACCACTAAATTAGGGGTAGGTGGGGTACGAATGGGGGTGGAGGTGGAATTTCGAATTTTTCTAAACCACGTCTTGTGGGGATCGTTGAAAAGCTCTCGATGAGTTGTTTATAAATCCATAACTAGTTTCTCGATTATGAAATAAATGATCTCAATAAACGCAATTAAAATACTTCGAAATCTACCTTAGCCTGTAGGCCTGCCGAAAGGGATTTTTTTTAAACATAATATGAACAAAGGTATATAATTGTTCAATTCCCCGATCATTGAGATCATGGAGTGGAATCAACGGGGAATATACATAAAAACTTTTAATAACGATTAACTCTTTAATGCCAAAAGGGATATTTTTCTTTCACGATGCGTTGCAAACTTTCACTCAAAAATAATATACCCTACATCTCGGGTATAATAAATAAAATAAAGTTAACTTGGACCAGAAAAAAACAATGGCAAGTTTAAAATAAGGCCATGTTGAAGGAAGGGATTGTGATTTTAATATTAAAAATTCAAAATAAATGTTCGTACTGGGATTAGAAAGAAAGCAGGGTCAAGGTATTTCAAGTTGTCTTGAGTCATTGCTCATTGATCAACTTTTTTGATCTCACTTTTTTCATAGGCCGATTTTTAATTTTTGTCCTTAGCGCAGAACTTGGAAATTATTTGTTCACGACAGTGAAAAGATATTTTTCTTGAAAAATTGGATCTCCAGCATTTAAATAAAATACTTTTAAAAAGAATGCGATTAAATTTTACTTTATTGTTCCCAATTGATCCGCACCCTACAACTCGGAAGTAATTTAATCTTTATACAATCACCTAATCATCCTACCAAATGTCAATTCTCTGCCTAATAAATTGATACATCCGTCAGTCAGTGAGTTTTCCCCTTTTTTAAGCCCGTGAATCGTAGGAACGGCCTTATAGTTTGAAACTTACACTCAGTCATACTAAGATAACATGTGATTCAAATTTCATCATTTTGTTATAATGTGTGTCAAAGTTATGAGGGGGGTAAAAACACCACGAAGTATTTCGAGTGCTACTACACACTGCGTGCTGTGGGCCGAAACTTGGCTTGGCGCACTAACGTGTGTCTACTCTAGGCATTCTTCGGTATACTTTTTTCAGATATCAGGTGAAGAAATGAATGATAAAGGTCAGAATTTTGAATTGCTACAAAAAAAGATCACAATTTTAAACAATGTTGCGGTGTTTGTTTGATTGTTATTTGAAGTATTTAAAATTTTCAAATTAAATAGATATTCAAATATGGGGCAAAAAAGTTGAAGAGAATTTGGTCGTAAGTAGAAAATTACTGAAGATACTTACCAACAGCTTGGGCAGCTTGTGCCATTGCTAACTGATAGGAGTAAAAAAGAGGTGTCATAACATGGTGCGGATTACCTGTAGCTAATCCTTGCTGCAGACCTAAAAAAGGGACAAGTTTAGTCATTTGTTTATTTACATACAATTTTCATAATTTACCCCGAAAAACTTGCTGCTGAAAGGCTTGCATTGCTGCGACTGCAGTAGAGGAGTTCGCTATATTCCCTATGTTACTTAAATTGGTAATATTGCCCAGGCCAGGAATATTCCCCAAAGGACCAAGTTGTACGGCAGGCGAATACTTTTCAAAAGATGTTCCTTGAATCTGCGTTGTTGATGGAGCCGTTGTCTGATCATGTCTTGGAGTTCGTGGAGCAGGTGGTGGTGGCGGCGGGGTTGGCTGACTTGGCGGGGGCGGTGTTGGACGTGAAGTAACTGTCTGCGATTTAGTCGGCAAGGTCTGGGGCGGAACGGGAATAGACGAATGGGAATCAACGGGTGAAGGACTACTTTGACTTGCTAGTCGTTGCTCTATTTCTTGTTCCTAAAAAGAATTTATGAAATAAAACCCTAATTATAATCATTTTTACTGTTACTTGTTGTAAAGCCTTCACGAATGCCGTTTTTAGACGGTTGGTATGCTCCGCTTTCAATGCTTTTTTAACATTTGTTGTAACGCACTGCTCACAAATAACCTTAGGCTCCTTTCCTACTTATCAAAATTTGTAAAAACATGTAAGCTCAATTCAAATAGAAACAAACAATAAATTGGTAAGCATTTTAAATGCACATCTACATTATTTTTTATAATTAGAATTTTAAGCTGCACTACTTCCATAATCATATAAAGCCGCGAACAAAAAAAAAACCTTTCAAAATCGAGTTCAACTAGTTATCTTTTCTTAATATATAAAAGATGCGGTTTTTTTTTTGTTCCCTATGGACTCTTAAAACCACTTAACCGAATTTAATAAAATTTTCAAGGATAATGTAGCATAAGCATAGTATCGAGATGGATCGTTTGAAGTTTGGTGGAGATCGATACCCCCAAGGGGGTAAAAAAGGGGTGGAAAAACCACCACTTTTGAAGTAAAAAAGTCAAATAAATTGGTATTTGGCCTTTTGTTAGTTTTGTATCATGATTTTTGGAAATTCGACCCCTAAGGGGGTAAAAACAAGGGGTGAAAGTTTCTATGAAAATTCGCATTATTGTATTTAGAATTTTTGTTAGTAATGAAAAACATGTATACCAGGTTTTTGGGAAATTCCACCTTTTAAGGGGTAAAATTGGGGATGAAATTTTCTAGGAAAATTGGCCATTTTTGAAGTTAAAAATGACCATTCTTGCACGTTTAGATAAAGCACAATGAGAAATGGCAACACTATCCTGATTAAAACCCCCAGAACCACCCTTAACTGAAAACAAACTAACATTACACACTAATAATAGTGTGTTACAATAATGTAAGCCGACCTACGGGAAACGGTTCTATGTAATATACCTACGTCGTGTTTGCGGGTAGTTTTTTTCAGTCAAGGGTGGTGCTCCGCAAACTATACAACAGTGTACCCGTACACAAGAAAACCAAAAATAATTCCAACAACCATTTTTATATGCAACACTAAGTAAATACCAAGAATAACATAATTTCAAATAGAAAGCGTAGGAACGTAGGCGCGGAAGGGTGTAGAAACGCACGCCGGGTATTTGCTAGTTAAGAGAAGGATACACCTAAATCGCGGAATCGACCAAAGTTAATACCACATAACTCCTTTATTTCTGAATGGATTTTAATGATATGAATGATGATCATTTGATAGATTGAAGGTTAAAATTGGCTGTGAATAAAGGAATTTTTAAACAAGGTCGTAGATTGTTTTTTAAGCCCGGTCCAGACGCTCAGTTTTGAACAACCACTTGTCTGCGCAGATCAGATCGTTGCAGACAAATCGTTGCGTGTGGACTGGAAGTCTGCGTAGATTTTAATTTGGCGCGAAGTCTGCGCAGTTGCAACGATATCTGAGCTAAAAAGCATAGATATCCGTGATTTGTGCGGACTTCCATGAACTTTGAACGCATATCACACAAAACTGAGCAAAATACGCAGATATGTCGTTGCCGTGTGGACGCTCTAAAAATCGCAACGATTTCATTCGTTGTTCAAAACTGAGCGTCTGGACCGGGCTTTATAGCAGATTAAAAAAGTGGTTTTTCCAACTTTGACAAATTCGGTAAAAGTTGATACCACATAACTCTTTATTTCTGACGGGATTCCACACAATTTAAACGAAGAATTATTGTACCGAGTTTCGATCCTCTAGCTATAAGTGTTCTCAAGTTATCGGCTGTACAAACCAGGCATACCATTCTGGAAACCTCGAAAATGAATTCAGCATGTCGAAAAACCCCCGGAACACGAATTTTGTTCCATTCTAACCACATTAGGAGTGTTGCAGAGAAATGTGTGTTCGGGCCTTCTTACGGTTAAACGACAACTTTTTGGACTTGGTACGTTTTGAACTGAATTTTAGGTATGATGCCATAGAGATATCTTAATAAAATGTATAAGGTAAATAGCCAATGCAATGAGGAAGTTTTTAAAATAGGTTTGGGAAAAAAATGTTATGTAACTTTTTTTTTAAATCGACCTCAAAGATTTTGGTAAGTTTTATTATTTTGAACCTTATGTACTTTAAAAATTTCTTATGGCGCAACAATACGGACTATGGATACAAGTCTTTTTTGTTTGATAAGTCTAATAATAGGCTAAATTAAAAAAAAAATCAGACCTTTATTTCAATTATTTAAATCACTGTAACCAAAATTGTCTTTAAATTAGTAGTTTTGTGAAAAATCACGAAAAAAAATTCATAACTCGAAAGCTATCAGAAATTGTAGAACATACATGGGGGTGATTCGGATACCCCTTACCATAAAGCCGGAGGTACACGATACGGAAAACGTCAGATTTATAAGGAAATATTTTAGTGGGATATTTTTTTGACAGCGAATTACACGATAAGTAAAAATGAGCTTGCAACCTGTATTTTGATATTCATAGACTACCGCGACGCCCGTAAGAGCAGTAATCTTAAAACTGTGTACATAAAATTTGGTGTGGTGTGACTCGGGAATTTTGTACCCCGCAAATTCCTTTGATGTGCCGAAAATATTCCGAAGTTTTTGGGATATTTATAAGCGAAACACAATATTGCTTATGGTCGAGTCACACGATATGAAATATGGCGTATCGCTTGTAAATATGACGTTTTCCGTATCGGGTACGCTTAAGGCATCGAAATTTTACCTTTTGATGTCACATCCCCGGCCACCCTGTAAACAGGGTGTTTCACTAGCAAGTGTTCTAACATATACCAATCGAATCCTTGAAGTGTTCTGATCAACTATTACCACTAGACATTTTGTCTTAAACCCCTCCTTTACCCTTTTTTAAGGGTTGAAATTTTTTCGCTTGTGCTGATAAAAAACATTATAACTTGTGTTCGGAATACTATAAAAGGACAAGCAAGATGTCAATTAAAAGTACGGATTATGATTTTTCCAACACTGTTTCATATGTCTCGATGCGTTGGCAAATGTGGCAAATTCTATTTTCTAATGTTCAAACTTAAAATTTTGAAAAATTTTAGTTAGAAATTTAAAGTTTTACACTTCGTCCTTAAATATTTCCTTCATAACACGAATATTGTTATTGTTTAGCTTGTATTAAGCTTGGTTATAAATTTCATAAATATACTTTTTTGAAAAAACCCATGTAATCTATCTATAAGCGTTCTCAAGTTATCGGTTGTACAGACAGACAGATAAACAGATAACTTGATAACGCTTATAACCAGAGGATGGAAATTCGGCACAATAATTTCTTGTTTAAATTGTAAGGTCAAGTTCGAAGATGATCAAAATCGCGCAACATTTTCTTAGTGTTGCCATATAAAGGCTGAATAATTTTTATAAAAAAAATTGCAAACAGACAGACATACTATTCTGTAGGCCTCAAAAATGGTTTCAGCATGTCGAAAAAACCCTGGAGCACCAATTCTGTTCCATTTTAACATTTTTCTTCTTTCAGTGTGAGTTTTTTCCATTTGTAAGATTTGTCGTTAAAATGATCTTAAAATTTTTGCATTCTACATTTTTTGATATCCCGCTTCCCCAACGAGATAATTGCGATTATAGATTAAAATGACTCATCCTGTATATTTACACGCTAGAGGCCGTAATTTTACAGATATTTTAACCAAATTAAATTATGTTAGTTCTAGGGTTAATAGCACGGTTAAATTCGTTAATGAGTCAAATTGGCCCAAAGGGGTAGGAGAGGAAGAGAATTGAAATTTTGAAAAAATTATATCTCGGCCTCGTGGAGTTCAGAGAGGAAATTTATCAGCATAACTTTGAGCATTTACTCTCTATGACGTTTACGGTAAGACCGCCAATTCCGCGATGCAATAAAGCGATTACATCGCGAGTTACGTGCGATGTTGCGGCGTCTTGTTGAAACAAAAGATCATTAACATTCAATTCATCCAGTTTTGGCCAGAGATAGTCCGTCATCATGCTCCGATAACGCTCAGAAGTAATTTTCAAAGAAGGGTCCAATAGCAAGCCATACACGAACACTTTTTTCCACGCGCCAATTACCGCGCCACGCAAACTGTCGTATTTTCATCTTCGTGTATGACCAAAACCAGACGCCACTTTTTCTACATTCGATTTTGACACTCCAACTCACAGTTTTTCTTTTAGTCATCCACACACGTAAAAATGTGGCGTGTCACTTGCCCAGCAAAAATATGTACCACGCCAAAATGTACAGATTTCATGGGTATTCTTCAAAAGCTGTTTAACTGCCACGCAATTCGACAGTTCAACGTTTACCGTGTGTGAACAAAGAGCTTTTTTAGTTTTTTCACCACGTCACGCAAAGTGCCCGTTTTTCAGACGCGCCAACGGACATTTTTTTCGATCGGAAAAACTCTTGGTGTGTGGCTTGCTAATGACTCCGCCAGCCCATAATCCGCACCAATTAGTGACCTTTTCAGCGTGGAGTGGTTCCTGGTGAATAATGTGAGGATTTTCCGAGCCCCAAATTGGACGGTTTTGTTTATTCACATGTCCAGTCAGACGGTTATTACGAGCGAAATGGTCATGAAGTTTACGAAATGTAGTTCTTGCAGATCGCCCGTTTTCGTAATAAGTTTCGATGATTAAACTGCCTTCTTATGTTGTTAGTTAGTTAGTTATATGTTATTTATTATTATTAGTATTTACAATACTCTACAAATAATCACAGTTAAGCAACAAAATACTAAGCTAACATAATTTTAAACATTACCTTTTACATACTCAACACATTTTCTCTTAAATGATATAACATTTGACTCATTCTTAATACTAAATGGCAAACCATTGAACAATTGCAATCCCTTATACAGGAGCGTGTTTTGGGCATGCAATGTGTATGTTCGCTGAATTCTGAAGTCGTCCACGTTCCGCAGTTGGTACGGCTGCACATCTCCCACATAACCAACACCATCAGAAAGGTACCTAGGGGCTACTCCGTTTTTTAATTTGAACACCGTCATAAGTGTATTCAGCTGAATTCTCTGCTTGACATTCAACCATTTAAGGGTATCCAACATAACTCTAATGGGTGTAAACCTATTGCATCTCAGGATACACCGCATCGCTTTGTTTTGCAATTTCTGTATCCTCTCAATGTGGTCTTTGTTGCAGCATGTATATAGAATTGACGAGCAGTACTCAAAGTGAGGCTTAATCATAGTACTGTACAAGTGTACACATTAATTGCAGTTAGAGTGTCAACTTTATTGCGGTTTCTTTTAAAGAAACCAATCTTTTTTCCGATTTTTCTGCATATGTAGTCGACAGGTCTGAGTCCAACATTACTCCAAGGTACTTCATGTTTCTCACGTTTTCAATTTGTTTACCATTTATTTCCAGAATTGTTGCACTGTCCATGTTTATCTCCAATAATTTGGTTTTCGACTCAAACCATGGTTTTTTCTACCTTCCACCGGCTTTCCATTCCTTCACTACGTAATTAATCGCTGTCTCACAAGAATAATTTTTCCTGAAACCTGATTGATAAGTTGACAAAATGTTGTAGCGTTCAAGGTACTCAATAAGCTGCCGTTTTACAACAGTTTCAATTATTTTCTCGCAAGTTTTCAGAGTATTTATTGGACGAAACTTATCATTTTATATTTTGTATTCATAATTTTCTCTACTTTACTATAGAAATCTTCCATGAATTTGGGAATTCACCGATTGTAAGTGATGTATTCACTATTTGTGGTAGTGTACTTCCTACTAGGTCCCAGTTGTCCAGAATCATTCTTGAACTAATTTTTTCATGATCTAAAGGTTGGTCCAACCATAATGCACGATGTTAATTGTGAGTCACACCTTAACGCTAAGTTTTTTGCCCAGCTTAATTTGACATTTCGTTGTTTCAGTGTTTGACAAATTCAATCATGGAGAGGTACACAATTGATCAGCGCGTTAAGATTGTTGAAGCCTTTTACGAAAATGGGCGTTCAAATCAAAATGCATTTCGTGCACTTCGTGATTTATTTGGTCAGCATATCACGAGATGATAACGGACTTTTTGTGGGCAGAAATTGAGGATATGGACCTGGACGATATGTGGTTCCAACAGGATGGTGCCACTTGCCACACAGCCAACGAAACAATGACTCTTTTTGCGCGAGAAATTCAATGGCCGTGTTATCTCACGTCGTGGCGATGTTAATTGGCCGCCTAGATCATGTGATTTGACACCATTGGACTTCTTCCTTTAGGGATATTTAAAAGAAAAAGTGTACGTCAATAAGCCAAGAACAATTCAAGAGCTAAAGGATGAGATTATTCAGCACATTAACGATATTGAACCTCAATTATGTCTCAAAGTCATTGAAAATGTGGACCATCGGATAGAGGTATGTCACCGAAGCCGTGGCGAGCATTTGGCCGATATTTTGTTTCAGACATAATTTTCATTGATCCTTCTAACATAATAAAAAATATTAAAATAATTCTCTGAAAACTTTTTGTTTTATTTACAATTAACATCGTGCGTTTTAGTTGCACCACCCTTTATTTTGTTTTTCATACTTTTACAAATAGTCTGAAGATCATTTAGTGCGATTAGCTCAAATTTAAATCTACTTTCAACCGCACTTATATACATAATTTACATACTCTTTATCCTCAATTGACGCATTTATAACTTCTACACTTTTAACGAAATACTCATTAAATTTGTTCGCTATTTCCTGCTCAACCGTACACACTGAATCTCCGAAAATAACTTTATTAATTTTATTTCTCGTTTGTCGTAAAACTAGCGCTTTTAACTCTCTCCACATATTTTTCTGCACATCAGCATTCATTATTTTGTTCTTTATGTAATTGTTTTTTGTATGCTTGACTTTAATTTTATATCTGTTTCTTGCTGTCTCATATTCCTTCCAGCTCTCATCTGTATTTATAATCTTCGCTCGCAGGTATTTTTGAATTTTCTGTTTTCATCACTGTTAGCTCCCGATTAAACCAATTACCATTCTGATAAGTATGGGTAAATTTCTTAACCTAGACTAACTTTCCTACTACTGTCCTAAACGCTTGGTCAATATTGGAAGCATTTTCAGCTGATGCATTGAAAGCCGTATCCATTTTGCTTAATTTCCGTGAAAATACTTCTTTCCGATATCTTAGTACCTCAATACTGTTTCCAACCATCAAACGCCTATCTTTGCCGGTAATAGCAATCACTCAATAGTCAATAGTTATTCTAGATGTCGCTGTTGTCCTTGTATACTTCTTTACTAATTGCATTAGGCAGTTATCATTTAGCACTCGTTCTATCTCTCTTTTATACAGATCATTTCTTGACCAATCTATATTGAAGTTACCTGCTGATAATAAAATTCTCGAATCATCAGCAAGTGTTTCAATACTTTCTTTAAAAGTCACAAAATTCCCTTTCAGAGCTGTTCGGTGACCTATAAATAGCACCCACCACTATTTCAACATTATTATAATTACATTTACATAAAAGCAACCATCTCTGATAATCTACCGATCTTCTTATTACATTTGTAACATTCCAATTTTCATGGCATTTAAGGCACGTCTCCTTTTACTTACAATCAGCATACTTGTGATTATATCCCTTACACTTATAGCAAAATATGAGACTTATCCCATCAAACACCTTACATCTCTCCCAATCAATGTTAACTCGCGCAGCCTCAATTATTTTTGGAAATGATTCATGATCGATTTCAATTATTGCATTAAAACTTTTTGTGTCGTTTTTGTTACTTTCAAAGTATTTTATAAGTTTTAACTCACTCTCTGCGATTAAACTGTTTTGTGTTTTTAATTTCTCTTTCTTTCTGATGGAATCTCATATTTGGGATAATAATTCTTGGTTTCCACTTGCTGGGTACTGTGACGTCGTATTTCTCCCCAATCTAAATTGCTTTCTTTATTTTTTCCCTCTCTTCAACATTTTCACTTTGAATAACAAGCATTCCACTGTGCTTGCTTTCAATATTGGAAATTCTCAGGCTTTTAGGACCGACTTTATTATTGATGTCCTCTTTCGTTTTCAAACTCTTCTGCTTTTGTTTTGGTTTGATAACCAGTGGCAGCTCTCTACGTATTTCCGGAACCATATTACCCTTTTTTTCATTACTTGTTTTCTTTAATATTTCCGCAAACGATGGTTTGTTTGATATACTCATTTGATTATTATGAGCAATTTTCTTTATCTCATTGCACAATCTTTCACTCCCCTGCTTCAATTCCGCACGGATCTTCTGGCTCTCCTCATTGAAGTGCGCATGCATTGTGTAGAGCTTTTGAATCTCCGTGATACTCTTTGCACATACCTTCTGAACCGACTTCATTTCATCTAGCCTTGCAGCATACCTAGCCTCAATTGCTTCTAAAAGCACTTTTAATTCCTGCTCATTTTTTCTCAGTAAATTCTGAAAACCTTCCTCATACTGACGTAATTGACTTGACTTTTTCTTCACTGTATCCTGCAACTCTCTCGCAACCAAGTCTACATTCTGTATATATTGCAGATAATCATCACACATAAACCTAACCATATTGCCGGTGGTCAGAATTCCCACGCTATATTGGTCGATTCCCGCACATTTTGAAGATGCGTGGAACAGTGGAACACCTTTCTACACACCCCCCTCGCAGGCTAATCCAGATTCGTCACGAATTGTAGTTTTGCACTTGTGACATTCCATCATTTTCAAAAGTTTCCATTTATCAAGATTTCTCAAGCATCAAACAATCAGCAAACACGATCGTCCAAATGCACTCTTTCTCTCAGTTACTGTAGCATGCAACACCACACAGCACACTCAAATAGTTTCGAGTTTTAATTGTTTTGTATGTAAGTACTCAGTACTCACCACACACTTTCGCTAACTCCCGTTGCAAATGAAAGTACTTTTCAGAAAGAGACAAAATCCCCAGAAAAAGTTTCGGCAAATAATTAAAAATTAGTAACACCGTGTTACCCCTTAAATTGTTAAAATTTAATTAAAAGATTATTCACAGCGTTCCTTTCCCATCTCCGGCATCCACAACGTACATTGTTTTCGGAGTTCCACTCGATTCTATTAGTTTCGATACCAACAGAGAAATCAATCACTTCAACCTAATATGATATAAACATTAGCAAACTTTAGTGTTAACGACCTCATGATCGAATTTGCCATAGTTTTTACTTGACATCTGTCAATTCATTTGATCATGACATATGTTATTTGATATTATATGTATTTTTAAAATATTGCTCGGTTTGAACATAGTATTAGGTATATGTTGTCATGTTAATGAATATATTACTACCGTAATCTGTGGAGTCTTCTGAAATTTTTAAGAGTAAAATAATTGGGGTATGATAAACATAACCCAAGTTGTAAAGGTTTTTGTGAAGTCATGTCATCGATTTTAACAGTTTTTAAAACGACAATAACGCCAAACTACTTAGTTTCAAAACGTATTTAAAATATCAAAATAAAATTGCATATGATCAATCAGGTTACTAATCAACCAACAAATAAAAAAAAAATCTGGAATTCTGAGAACATGGCTTCCATATTTTTTGACTGGATGGTTTGAGATGGAATGACACATCTGTGAACTGCCTGTTGCTAACAAGATCATCTACAACGCAATTAACAAACTGTGCAACTTAAATTTCTATAACAAATTTAATTTAAGAACAGAAAAAGTTAACCTGTACAAAGATCACAGCTACTAAGTTCGTATTCAATATTTTTTAAAAAAGTTAGTTTGTAGCTTCGCAATTTCAAAATACATACATATTTATGGTAGTACAGGAAGGCATGCGGTATTATCAAAAATAATAATATGGATACATAAAATTTTTAAGTTTACCTATTTTATCCCATTTCCATACAGGAGTGAAATCTATTTTGCATTGAGCACATCTAAATGGTGATAAAACAGGGCAGGATTTCTTATCCTTCGTCATAAGGTAATCTACAACAGTTTCTAATCCCAGTAAGTAAACAAATTCTGTATTACTTGGATTTGGTATAAAATGCATTTCTGGAGGAGGTGGTTTGGGTGGTGGTATCTGAAATACAGACCTTTAATTGCTCATAGCATTAAAACCGAATTTAAATACCTGTAATAATGTCTTTTCCAACTGTTTTCTAAGAGCCAATTTTGCAGCAGCTTGTCTCTGAGCAGGAGTCTGAACTTCTTCTCTTGGAGTTGATCTATCATTCTAAAGGCAACATTATTTATTGATTCCAAAAGAATTATATGTTAATTTACCTTTGTTAAAGTCTCCATGTTCTGTTGTGGAAGCGGTGGTGCCGGTGTAATTGATACCGAGTTATTAATAGTTGCCCCAGGTACCTTAAAAAGGTTGAAAACATGAAAAAATTTCATATTATTCATTTATTATCTATATACTATTATTATTCATTTATTATCTATTAGCCCAGTCAAATTAGACGAAAAATAGTCTTCAGCTCGGAAAAATTCCCATTAAGCTGAATTTTGGTACACACCTTTATAACGTCGTTATAAACAACTTGTGAAAAATCGGCTATGAGATCATGTTCGCTTTAAAGGTTATTCAAGATCAAAGGTCACGAAAATGACCTTTTTATAAATATCTCACTTTTCGTTCATTCTACAGCAAAAAGTTGTGAGTAAAAATTATAGAAGAGATAATTATCTACAAAAAAGGTCTCATAACATTTTAATGTAAAACTTATGGTTTTTGAGTTATAAGGCCCACAATGTACGAACTTTTAAAGAAATATGAATTTTTTATTAAAAGCGAATCGCCTTTTCGTAAATATCTCACTTTATAGTCAAGAGCGTTCGTGCCCGTTTCGGGTACTCTTCGGGTTGCAAAAACTTGTTTTTTGTATGGGAAACAAAACCCGAAGACTCAAATTAACGTTGAGGGGAACGAAAAAGAGTAGGCCGTCAAGCCACCGTCAAGACCGTCAAGAGAGAATATTTACTTCGGTTTTGACGAATGTTTTAGAGGGGAAACATTGTTTACATTGAGTACTTCAGTAAAGTAGGTAATTCAATTTTTGTTTTGAATAAAAAAATGTTTATTTTTTTTATAATATATTTCTTAGGAGAGAGCGGGGCCAATTGCAACGCGGGGCAAATGAAACCTTCTTTTGTGAGGCAGTTGTAACACTGTTACAATTGACCCACAACGTTAACATTCTGATTGCAATTCTATTTTTAACCGACTTCAAAAAGGAGGAGGTTATAAGTTCGACGGCGATATTTTTTTAAATGTTTATTCCAGCATAACTTCCAAACGGTTACCCAATTTTCATAATTCTTTTTTTATTTGATTTAAGAAAGCTTCGCGGTGGTACCGTGTTACTAATAAGTTCAAAGCGTTTTTTTTTTTATTGTAGCATACCTAACTTCCAAACTGCTTAACTGATTTGCATAATTCTTTCTTTCTTTTTTCGATTCAGGTTCCTTATTCCAAAAGCCCTACCGCGCCCACCGATTCTGCAGAAAACTAAACAACGGGTATTTTTTTTATTTATTAAATGAAGATTAAAGAACTGTAATAGGAAAAGACAGACGAAGGTGACATTGCATGCTGCCCTAAATTGGAAATTTAGATCGCTTCTGCGGGTCCATTGTACTTTAAAGGTTATAAAGAACTTAATTGATTTTTACATTTCTTTTTATATCATTCCGCAGAACTCCAATTTGGTCGCAGTTATGCTTCGCTCACTTGCACGTTTGTACGTTGAAAAGAGAAAAAATAAAACTTTTTTAAAAAAAAAATTGAACCGACTTCAAAAAACTTACACTTAAAAAGTATAAAATAATTTTTAATTTTTATATAAAACCGAAATTTTTGAATAGGTGGGGTACGAATGGGGGTGAAGGTGGAAATTCGAATTTTTCTAAACCATGTCTTTTGGAGTATCGTTGAAAAGCCCTTGATGAGTAGTTTATAAATCCATAACTAGTTTCTCGATTATGAAATAAATGATCTCAATAAACGCAATCAAAATACTTCGAAATCTACCTCAGCCTGTAGGCCTGCCGAAAGGGATTTTTTAAATACTAAAAGTAATAGTTACATCCTTTTAGCAATAATCCATGGACCAATAAAAAAAAAATAAATAAAACACAAATTCTTTGAAATCTACCTCAGCGGGTAGGTCTGCCGCAAGGGAATTTTTCGGACTGTGTAGTATTAAATTGTACTAGGATAGAACATATTAACTGTTTTATACACACGTTGTTTGTATTCGACTGACAATGGTAGCTAAATTACATATCTATACTAATATAATAAAGCTGGAGAGTTTGTTTGTTTGTTTTTGCTTGAACGCGCTAATCTCTGGAACTACCAGTCAGATTTGAATAATTCTTTTTACATTTGATAGCCCAATTCTTGAGGAAGGTTATAGGCTATTTAAGATCACCCTACGACCCTTAGGAGCCAAGCAAAAAGAAAAAGCTATATAATCTAGATATACATATACAGGGTGTTTCAGTTAAGGATGTCAACCTTGAAGGAGGTGATAGGGGAGCTCGAGAAACGAAAAAAATTGTATGGGCAAATTTCAATTCGCCTAACGGTTTTCGAGTTATTCGACTTAAAAGGACATTTCTTCTTGAAAGTGCAGGGTTTTACGTTTTTGCTTATATCCTCAAAACTAAGCAACATATGATAACGATCTGACACGCATTTTAAAGCAGACAGATCATTCTTAAATTGTGCTGAATTTGAAGACTAAACATGAAGTAGTTCTCGAGATATGAAAACTTGAAGTCGAATTTTTTGCTTAATTAAAGTAATTATTATAATAGAACTATACATTTTTTAATTTGTATTCACTGGAACCAAAAGGTAGGTTTTTGCTATATTCGTTTAAGATTTCCATCTTGAACTACCAGTTCTATTTAAGCGGAAACTAAGTACTGTTTTCGATTTCTACAGGTATTACTCACTATCTTCATATAGAAAAACGTTTTCAAAAGTTCCTTTCGGTAATGCACACTAAAGAATGACTTATGATATTTTAACCGGAGGTTTAAATAAGATTTCATCAGCGCATTTTTATACGCCCATTTATACGACCCGATGTCTGTTGTTAGAATGAAAAGGCTACACGCGCAGGACAATTTTTCAAAACGATTCCTGTGTTTTTTATGATGCTGCAATAAAATAACCCGAATTTTGAGTCCTGGAGGATTTTCAAAATTAATAAATATTTAAAATTCCTGTGAAAAGGATAATCAAAAAAGGAATCATATTTTCAACACTTCTCAATAACACAAAAACATGTTCGCAAAGAAAAATAGATCATTTCACCAGTCTAGCCTCTTTCTTCACTAGCCTCGTTTGTGCGTTGTCATAAAAGTTCAGATAATGAATAGTAAAGGCGGAGCGTAAGGGTCCATAACTTTTGAGTGGACAAAGATAATTGGATGAAACAAAAAGCAGTTGAAAGAAGACAAAATTAGTTTTCTTTTAAGGTAATTAAAAAAGAAAAAAAAATAGGGGAAATTTTTGAGATAATTGACCTTGAACACAAAAAATGTAAAATTTCAAGCAAAAAATTCGACTTCAAGTTTTCATATCTCGAGAACTACTTCATGTTTAGTCTTCAAATTCAGCACAATTTAAGAATGATCTGTCTGCTTTAAAATGCGTGTCAGATCGTTATCATATGTTGCTTAGTTTTGAGGATATAAGCAAAAACGTAAAACCCTGCACTTTTAAGTCGAATAACTCGAAAACCGTTAGGCGAATTGAAATTTGCCCATACAATTTTTTTCGTTTCTCGAGCTCCCCTATCACCTCCTTCAAGGTTGACATCCTTAACTGAAACACCCTGTATATGAAACAGTAAAAAACTGACTGACAGACAAAGCACAGACCAAACCGCTGAACCCATAAAGCTGGGATTTCACACAGAGGTCCCCTTTATAATGTAGAAACCACTAAGGCCGGATTTTGAAATTCCACCGCTAAGGAGGTAAAATAGGGGATGAAAGTTTGTATGGATATACGCCATTTTTGAGGCAAAAATTTCATAAAAATTTGTATCATGCCTTTTGTTAGAAATAAAGAAACAACAGAATCAGGAGTTTTTGAAATTCCACCCATAAGGGTGTAAAATAGGGGATGAAAGTTTGTATGGAAATTCGCCATTATTGAAGTAAAAAATTCAACATATATTGGTATTTGGACTTTTGTTAGTAATGAAAAAATAGGAGAATCAGGATTTTTTGAAATTCCACCCCTAAAGGGATGAAATTTTCTACGGAAATTCACCATTCTTTAAGTAAACAAATTTATGAAAATTGCTATTTGACCTTTTGGTTAGAAAAAAAGTTAAATAAGAACTAACAACCTCTATCCTAATACAACAACCTGCAAAACCAACCTTGACTGAAAAAATTTAACCATCTATTATTGTAACGCGATCTACGGGAAACGGTTCTATGTTACCCGGCCCATACACGACAAATTTTTTCCTCAAAACAGTTTGTGAACCTGGTTTGCTGGTCGGCTACACACGGTCAAATGTTTTCTGAAATTTTATGACCCTCAGCATCTTTTCAGCCGTGAACCCATCATAAAACTGGTCCAGCCCCTAGAATATCAAAAAATTTAGATATTTTCACAAACTTTTCGTCAAACCCGCAAACCACACCATACACGGTCAAAATTGGACTTTTGCAGAGAAAATTTGAGGAAAAAATTTGTCGTGTATGGGCCGGGTAATATATGTCGCGTTTGGGGATAGTTGCAATTATTCAAAATGTAATATGATGTACATTAGGTGAATTATGTTTTTCACCGTCCCGTGTGTAGCCGGGTAGACCTGCTAGTTAACTTATAAGATGAAAAATATTCGTATCAGCAGAAATTTTTAAAAATCCTAAACTCTCAAGGAACTGTGTTTTTATATTAGCTGCATTAGAGAAAAGTTTGATTTGGTTCAATACATTACGGAAACTCACATTACGTGGCTTGGCTCCCGCTGGTGGAGCTGCTGTAGGTGTTATTGTTACGGATGGTGTTATAGTAAGATTCGAACCCGCTCTTGGAAGATTAGAATTGTTTCGTAGTAATGTTGCACCAGCTGTAAGTGTAGCACCACCGGGCAGAGAAGCTCTAGGCGGTGGCAGAACGATGTTCGTTCGTCCTATTGAAGGTTGACATCGAATACTTGACAAAAACAAAATTTATTTATGAAATTAATTAAAATTATCAATACAAGCTTACTTTAAAACAGTTGTTGACCTATTTTTTCCATGCGATGGAAGAGGCAAAGTAGTCGTTGGAGTGACACTAAATGTTCCTTTAGTGAATGTAGTAGGTAAAGGTGTATTTGTCGGTGATATATTAGTTGGTGTTACAATTATATTTTCTTTCATTACATTTTGCGACTGTTTTAGTTTTTTTAAAAGAACTAATTTAGTTTCTTCATTCCGAAGCTCTTCTTTTAATTTACGTAGTGCTCTTTCACGTTCTTTAATTTCTGTCACAGTCAGTTCTTTTATTGGGTGTGACAAAGGCATTTCTTCATCATCAGTCTCTGAATCAATGTTTCCATTTGGCTGACGACCATTTATTTTAGCTGGTAAAAGTACTATATCTGGAGCTTCAGCATAAGATTTAGGTTCTGTTCGTGGACGTAGTACTCGCCGTGAGGTTCTTCCATCATCCTGGTCATAAGATGCTATGGGGGGTGGAGCTGGCGTTATAGTCAATCCCGAATTTTGAGTTAATGCCCTTAAGTCTCTAACCGTCGCTGGAGTAATTGTAAAGGTATCCCTTCCAGAGCCAATACTCAAATCCACAACATCATCGATATCCATTTTCGCCATATTTATATAAATATGTCTGAAAAATTTAAATAAAATTTTCTTTACTTTGTATATGTGTATGTAGTTCAATAAAACGGCAATTTTTGTGAAATGACCAATGAAAATTTCATTTTCTGCACGTACTTCCTTCTAGCTCAGCTGGTTGGTACATTACATGAGCGAGAACGCTCGTAGCAAATTTTTTGTGTGCGACATTTTAAGAAAAATTAGCCTTCTAGTTTGTCACATCATACACCGGAAGGCCGTACAATTTCCAGCAAAGTTTTGCTATGGAACTGCTAATCGAAAAATGCTCCCGATGGTACAGTCTTAGCTCTTGTGCGTTTACCGTTCACAAGATGCAGGGTAGTAAAGTGAACTTTGCGGTGGTCTATCTTGATCCAAAACTTTTTGCTTTATGTTGCATTATAAAACTTAACGTAACGTTACAAACTAAAATGTGTTCTATCTCCAAGGTACACAACTGAATGTTTTTCAGGGTAGTTAATATTCTCAAACAGAAGCACCATTTTAAATTTCATACGTCTACGTGGTTTCGTTTACTAGATACAAGTGTCATTCATTGTTTTCACTGACAGATAAAAATACCGTAAAATTTCGATTCGTCGTCCACCAAGTCGTATCTGTTTTCCTATTGATTTCTGATTTTTTTTGTATAAACCACCTTACACACTATGCATGCTCCAAATTTTCATTCCAATTCCAATTCCATTCCAATTGGTACTACCGCATCTCTTTCATGATCTCCATAGTCCGTCAGTGAAAACAACGAATGATAAATACAAATGCCCATTTAGGTCCACGCTCCGATGTCTGTTATTGGAGCGACAAGGATCACCATCAACACAAATAACCAAATATTTTATTTTTTTTATGGTGATCGGCACGCACAGGACAATTATGCAAAAGGATTCCTGGGTTTTTTATGATGCTACAGTAAAATAACCCAAATTTCGTGTTATGGAAGTTTTTTTGTATGTAAAATTCCTTTAAAAAGATGATCTCAAAATCAATAATATTTTCTATACTTCAATAACAAAGTGACGTTTCCTTAGAAAAATAGTTCATTTTGCCAGCCTAGCCTCTTTCTTTACTTGAACTAAATGCGCCATTTTAAAATAACCTGCCAAAATAGCGTATAGTCCAGGATCCACGGTCTATTTTTGTAATTGATCACTATCAAGCTAATTTTCCGTGAGTAGCTTCATTTTGATGAGACGCCCAACTTTTTCTCTTACAAAAATTTTCGATTATGGTAGCGAACAGGGGTAGCAGGGAAAAATTTTGTCGATTTGATGATTCTTAAAAATTGATTACTAACTGGGTTTTTCTTGTAAAATCTCACGATAATTATCTGAATTCTTCGAAAAAATATTCGTTCTACAAAATGTATGGTTTGATCAAACAGTTCCCTCCGTTCAACATGTATCGATAACAAGAACATCAAAAATGATTACTAACCAGCTGATTTTTTTTCTGTTGCTTAGTATATATTTATATAATTTAACAGTCACATTGTCCTACAAATTGCGTGTTACGTTATCTCGGTCCTACGCTCAAAAGTTGTTAATACCACAAGACATTTTTTCTCATTACTCCCCTGTTCGCTACCATAATCTAAAATTTTTGTAAGAGAAACAGTTGGGCGTCTCATCAAAATGAAGCTACTCACGGAAAATTAGCTTGATAGTCATCAATTGCAAAAATAGATCGTGGATCCTGGACCAGTAGTACTTTTTTTTCAGTACAGTGAGTTACTGTTGGGCGATGTAATAATTTTGAGTAAATGGTTGTGAAAAAAAGTTATTTTTTCCTTAAAATTGATGCATTTGTGTTTTAATTTTAGACTGTAATTTGTACAAAGTAGAAAGGGTTCTTCAGAATTACATAAAAAAACAAAAATTTAGAAAAGTAAAGGTTTGTAGACACTTGAAAGACCCTTGATGAAGGGTGTCAATTTTCTCGATGTTTTTTTTTTATTAATACTTATAATTTGAAAAGTACATGACTAAGATTTATTTTTTATTTTCCTGATAACTGTTACCACCTTGCCTATCACCCGTTTTCGGCTTGACGTTGAGTTTCGGGACACCCTGCATGGAAATTTCGACCGTCCGCGAACGCCGAACGTGTTAAGTATATTCTTATTGCATTAATATTTCAAAAATATTTTCCGCTTTGAAATTACAAAAAGGAAACTATACATATGGACAAAATATACACCTGTATAATATAGTATACAAAGATGTAACATAATAATTCAAAGAAATTTTTAAAATATACCTGATGAACCATAATTTAATTACTCTGCACCAATATTTGAAATTTTCAAAAGAGCACCACTAGAATTTCAATTTCAGTGGCAAAGAAGTATAAATTATTGGAATCTGTTGTACTTGTAATTCCTTATTTAATTTCAATAAACGTACCTTTCGTTAAATTTTTAAACCAGCTTCGCTAAATATGCCTGTGGTGCTCTGCGTAAACCCGAAAAATTTGAGGAGTGAACACTGAACCAAATCCTCATAAATGAGTGTTTCAGTGTGCTTCTTTACATGTCATATTCTTCATAACTTTTTTCTCGTTCTGCTCAATACGGCCACACATACACATACACAACACTGATGTCAAATTTGCACATTCATAAAAAGGATAATCTCATTTGTTTGAATTACTATAAAGAGAAACTAAATAAATAGCGAAAAATCCTTGTTGTTACTAAGAGGTAGCAAGAGCAACTATAGTTCCTACTGCACAGCTTGTGTAAAATTTTAATTTATCACAACATCAAAATTATGCACACTATTACTACCCCTCAATTTTTGTATCCGCGCGCACAGTGAACTTACCGCACACTAGCAAATGTCGAGAATCGATTAACGTATGGTTGGACAGAACCTTTTATTACTTATTTATGTTTTCTCTGTGATATAACTATACAAGACCAACATTAAGTTACACTTTCCACCCTTTAAAAAATCCAAATTTGCACAACAAAGATATAAAATAGCTCCAAAAGCACTAAACCCACGTTCTTAACTTTATTTTGGTTTTCCACATATAAGAATTACATTACACTCGCTATACAAGTAGTATGCAGTCGTCCTTCATTATCGACAATAGCAATCGGCGTTGAATTGCCATATGTTAAAATGATAATGTTGGCACATCTGTAGTGCCTGATGTACGAAATTTAATTGAATATAATCAAGTACTAGAAGAGTTTATACCAAATTTTGTAAAGCGCCATTTACACTGTATCACTTTCGATGATCACGCAGAATGAAATCATCGACAGTAATCATATTTGTTTATACCGTAAACATACAGGAAGCTGAATCGCGATAAATACTAATTTTGAGCTAAATTTTAATTACAATTTTTTCATTCAATTCGGTAGATTGCACTACGATAGGGCCGAACCAAAATATAAGTAAAGCAGACGTCGTCAGGTCGGACAATTCAAATTTCCGTTCGTCACGCACGTATCATTCTGTGAACCCAACTTATTACCTTCGTTTGCTTATACCCTTGACTCACTACAGAGTTAATCTGGTTCATCGCCTGCTTCTCGGTTAAAATTTCCAACCAATTTCCAAAACCTGGTTATCGATAAACGACTTTCTGGGACTCGTTTTGGGGAAATAATCTAGTTTATCTCAACAGCTGATTGATGACATTTGTGTCTGATATTTTTCGAAGAGTTTTGCGCTAAAGTGAAAGTAATATAATAAATAAAATTTCCTTTTAATTCCTTTTGCACAATTAATGTTTTCCTCGAAGCTTCCATTTTGACAACAATAGAATTATACAGTTCAAAACTTGGTTGTCTCTACAGAAGTGTGTCACCCTGGCGGGTTATCTGATAAAGCAAGTTGCGATAAACGAGATTAAGTTTTGTAGTGTGTTCAGGGCATAAGCATGAATGGTTGAGAGCATAATGTGAAATTATTGGAAAGAACATAATGTGAAATTATTGTTTTCGAGAAGATTTACCATACAAAAACTGTCAAATGCTAATCTCGATTCTCAGCAGATTCAATTGTAATCGCCTGGAAATCTTCATGTCATTGTGAATAAATTAGTTCAAACTTTGATCATAGATGGCCTCAGGGAACATTTTGACAGCTTTTCACCGTAAATTGACAGTTTCATGCCGAAATTTGATTTAAAAAATGAATCTGAATTCATTTGGCACTCCAATTCCCAAAACTTCTGCTGACATCACTAAATTACAATACATTAATGTCTTTTTGAAGAATAATTCTTGGCAAACGACTCTCCAATTTATTCAATTTTCTCGCACAATATATCGACCACAACACTAACTGTCAAAGATAATCTTCAAACCGCAGTGTGAACAGGAAAGATTAAGGAATCTTAATCTTGGAGATTTAAAACGCAGTGTGAACATACTATTACTATTGCGATCTCGATGTCGAAACAACACGCCTCTAAGCATGTTAAAATCGAGATCGAGACAACTGTTATCTGCTAAGTAAGGTTTCTTGACGTCGTAAACTTTTTTCTCCACTTTATGACGTTACGACGGGTTAGGGCCAAATCACAATTATGCGTTGTGCGTTGATGCGTTGATGCGTTCGTGCTCACTCAGGCAGTCTTCGGTTAAGGTTTTTTAAGTTGAGAGAACAAAGTTGAACAAATCTAAACGAAACGGAGATTATGAGGGAAAGGAGTTTGTTTTCATCCTTTCCTTGTTTCGCGCTCATATTAAACCTGTTTTCCGTTTCTTGCTACTCTTGGAAAATACAAAGTGGTCAACGCCGTGCAGCAGATATGAATGAGGGGAAGCAATTTCATCGACAAAATTTACATGAATGAACGAAACTTGATTTCTTTAACTTCATTATTTCTGAAATGTTGAAATTAATTCTTGTCCTTTAATCCATGTCCTTCAAGCGGAAATCATAATTTGGAGGTGAACCCCATGGACAATTTCACTTTACCATGTCCTTCAAGCGGAAATCATAATTTGGAGGTGAACCCAATGGAGGGGTCCAGTTTACCAAATTCATCGCTGGACGCAAATGGTTCAGGATTATTGCCAGGAGAACCAACAAAAAAAAATTCAGCGATTCAAAAACGGATTGCCGAACTATTGAACGATGTCGGTGAAATTATCGAGAGAAGGAAGGCACGGGACCAAAACACGAATCATGAACCATTCTTCGAAATGCTGAAGGATTACATAAATGTAATTTCACCTGAAGAGCAGCAGGACTACAAATTACTAATCCTGAATTTTGCCCACGAAAAGTTGCAATTATTTAATAAAAAAAGTAATAAGTAAATGAAAATAGTATTTTAAGAAAAAAATTTCAATAAAACTAAATACTGAAACATTTTTCATTATTTTTCAATCAAAACAAAATTCAAATTGAATTTGAGTTCCTAACGAAAAAACATTTCCCCTTCAGCAGCACATTCGTTGAGAACGAAGATAAAGTTACCTCTGGATGCTCTTGACGTACAGCAATTTCTTTCTCATTTCTCTCTGCTGTCCTTCGATTTGACTGCGTTCGGGTTTTCTTGCCTGTAAAATGTATGGTTTTTTCCGCCCGAAGAGTGTCCGAAGTAGGCACGATCGCATCAACGCATTCAACGCATTCAACGCATAATTGTGATTTGGCCCTATCGACAAGTCATGAGCACCCCTACTGAGGATAAAGTGGACTTCTGGGGTGCGTTCAAGATTTTTGCTAAAGCTGCTCTTAGAGCTGCTATTTCAAGCTATGCTTCGGGAGTATAGCTATACATTCTAGCTATTGGAGTTTTCTTTGTGTGTGTGCTGTCATTTCACATTCGAACATTGTGTGGTGTTGAAGTTTTCAATATTTTTCTAGAATAGATAGTAACAATAAAATAATTTTATGTTCGCTTTTAAATGTGGGATATGGTTTTACATTCCTCATTTCAAACCACTCTGTAACCGCTGTTTACAAATAAACATACACAGCCACAGAAATGTTAGAACCACTTGAGCAGCTCAAACGCATTCAAGATTTCATGCAGAAATAGCTGCTCCAGTAATATTTGCAGTCTGCAAGAAGACTTAAGGCCGAAACACATTGAAAATGCCGATGCCGGCATCCTGCGGCATCGCGCTTCCAACACACACTATATTATGAAGTAGCACACATTCAAGCTTCGCCGAGGCGGCATTCTGTCGGCATTGTCGGAAAATTCCGACGTGCTGGATTTCTCCAAGCATCGAGGCGGCCTCCTGTCACTTTTGTTTACATTTCGAATCAGTTTTTTTTGTACCGTTTGGTTTTGTACTTGCATCATATCACTTCTCAGGTAAGAAAAGTGATTATATTTAGTTATTTCTGTTCACAACATCTCTCTTTAAGGAAAACATGGATATATTCTCATTGCAGCAACAAATTCTTCATGATCCCTCTCCTTCATTATTCTGAATTCTTGGACTGAAAATACATGAATGTCACGCGTAGTCCATAGCTCACGTACCCACGACCTTTTTCGCGTCGCTAAATTAAAATTTATTAACTGCAACAGCAAACTAAATGCAGTTGCAGCATTTTCTACTTAACTCTCAGTCACATCCATGTCCATTTTAACACAATTACTGATTTGCAACTCACGAAGCCGCTGCCACCTGCCAGATGCTTTAATGTGTTAACGATGCCACTGCCGATGCCACTGCCCGCAGAATGCAGGCATCGGCATTCTCAATGTGTTTCGACCTTAAGAGTAGCTTTAGCAAAAATCTTGAACGCACCCCTGTTTGCGGTAGCTCAGTGAACGTGAAAAATGCAAGAATTAATTCAGATTACTTAGACAGTGATTATCAATTACACCCGTTTTACTGCATTTCATCATTTTGCAACGTTCTTAAATTTGACAACACAAATTCCTACACTGTTTAGCACTGTTTGTAAATTGTGTAAATTACCCTTCTGACGATTATCCGCAGTGACGTCATGACAGCTGTCATTTTCGTATCGATTATATTCTTTAATCGATGCATCCAGACAAGCGGTCTTTATATCATTGACACACTGCTTGGTTAAGCAAGTGGAGACTTGGTTAAGAGCTAAACCAACTCAAATCAGGTGGTTTCGACTTGGTTCCCCATACAAGTGACTTGGTCAGAAACCAAGCAAAAGTGACTTGGTTAACGAGTTAACCAAGTACTTTCCAATAACTTTCCAAGAATCCGCGTCAAACTTCACAGCAAGCCTTCCAATATCTTGCTGTCATTTGCGATAATTTTGACATAGTCATTCGTGCGTTCCGATCAAATTTTAATACATATCTTATTTATAAAAAAAGGCCATACAGTCTTCTTTTATAATTGTTTATTTCAAATATTCGTACGTTTCGAATCCTGTTTAATTCTTCACTTTCTTCTTATTTTTTATTATTTGAATTTAACTGATGAAATCAAACAGGATTCGAAACGTATGAATTTTCGAAATAAATAATCGAAAAATAAGACTGTATGGCCTTTTTTTTATAAATAAGATATAAAATAAAGAACAGTCGACAGGAATTTATTAAATTGTAATATGTCTAAGAAAAGAGTTGCATGGACAAAATTAACCGAATTTCTTTTGGAGGTCAAGAGTGCAGCAATTGAAAAAGCAATTACGCGATGAAGATGCAAAGTGCACAATAAATGAAACAGCATTTGATTATTGCTCAAATAATCTTTTGTTGCTATTTTCCCTTATCATAACTGCTATCGCTAACATTACTTCTATCTGAATATCAATTTTTAGACAAAAAGGAACTCACAAAATATGTTTGCAAAATGTAAACAAATAGCAACTGTCAAAATAAACCAACTCTCCAATGTGTGTCACCTATTTTGGTTTCGTTCTTAGTTAACTCGGAGAGTTGGTTAACCAAGCTCTGTGTGTCAATGGTATTAACGAGTTAACCAAGTACTTTCCAATAACTTTCCAAGAATCCGCGTCAAACTTCACAGCAAGCCTTCCAATATCTTGCTGTCATTTGCGATGATTTTGACATAGTATTCGTGTGTTCCGATCAAATTTTAATACATTCTAATATGATATCTTATTTATAAAAAAGGCAATACAGTCTTCTTTTATGATTGTTTATTTCAAATAATCGTACTTTTCGAATTCTGCTTAATTCTTCACTTTCTTCTTATTTTTATTATTTGAATTTCAAACAGAATTCGAAACGTATAAATTTTCGAAATAAATAATCGGAAAACAAGACTTATAAATAAGATATAAAATAAAGAACAGTCGACAGGAATTTATTAAATTGTAATATGTCTAAGAAAAGAGTTGCATGGGCAAAATTAACCGAATTTCTTCTTTTGGAGGTCTGGAGTGCAGCAAATTGCAAAAGCAATTACGAGATGATGATGCAAAGTGCACAATAAATGAAACAGCATTTGATTATTGCTCAAATAATCTTTTGTTGCTATTTTCCCTTATCATAACTGCTATAGCTAACATTACTTCTTTCTGAATATAAATTTTTAGACAAAAAGGAACTCACAAAATGTGTTTGTAAAAAGTAAACAAATAGCAACTGTCAAAATAAACCAACTCTCCAATAAGTGTCCCCTATTTTGGTTTCGTTCTTGGTTAACTCGGAGAGTTGGTTAACAAGCTCTGTGTGTCAATGGTATTACAGATAAAAAAGAAATTTGACCATTAAAAAAAAAAATTACAAGTACTTAGTAATTTTAGATTACTTCTTGTGAGAATGATATAGTATAATTAACTTTAATTTTCTGTATATTTGGATTAAAGAGTTAATCGTTATTAATTAAAAGTTTTTATGTATACTCCCTGATGATTCCACTCCATGATCTCAATGATCGGGAAATTGGACACTTATATACTTTTGTTCATATTATGTTTAAAAATATCCGTTTCGGCAGGCCGACAGACTGAGGTAGATTTCGAAGTGTTTTGATTGCATTTATTGGTGTATTTTTTTCAAAATCGAGAAACTAGTTATGGATTTATAAACTACTCATCGAGAGCTTTTCAACGATCCCCACAAAACGTGGTTTAGAAAAATGCGAATTTCCACCCAAACCCCCACTCATACCCCACAATCCACTAATTCAGTGGTGTAATTGTTAACCTCATAGAGAGTACTCTAATTGATGCAAATAAAGTTTCTCTCTAAACTTCATAAAGGCCGAGATATAATTTTTTTAAAATTTCAACCCCCTCCACCGGCCACCCCCACGGGCCGATTTTACTCATTAACGAACTTAACCGAGCTATTAACCCCAGAAATAACATAATAAAATTTGGTGCCAATATCTTCAAAAATACGGCCACTAGCGTGTAAATATATATATGTATATATATAAACTTTCGAACGGGGGTGGTTTCGTACTCAGGGAGGCATGAAACGAAAAACTATGAAAGAATTTTTCGAAAGTCGTGATATATGGTATCCATCTCAATAGGTAGATTTTTCTCCGAAATCTACCTAAAATGCTTCAGAGGATTCTAAAATATGTTTGCCACTATTTTATCCATTCTAATATGGCAAATATATTTCGTTTGAAATAAAAAATTTGATTTTCATTTTCACGGTAACTGTATCGAGCCCTTTAGTATGAAAGTGTTTCGAACAGTCTCTTACCGTAGAAGGTTATGATCGATATAAACGTAATCATCAGGTCGCCATATTGAATATTGAGTTTCATTTGCTTTGCGGGAGAGGGGCTGAAAAGTTTTATTTTTCGTGAGGAAGTGTTTTCAGTGGTAAAAAATTACAATATTTTCAACTAAGATAATAATTGTAAAGAATAAAGTGGATATAGTGAATTGAAGTTAGCTCCTTTTGTGGTTGTTGATATTGTTATTAAAGATACGGTAAGATGTTTGTTTAAAAGAGAAGAATTAGAATGACATTTCCCTGAACCATAAAATATATGAAATTCTGTGTTTTGAAGGAAAATGTTTTTTCCTTGTATTTTTCAGTAAAGCTATTTTTCAATTTTATGAGATCTCTGTTTGAGAAAAAAGATTCCACATAATATGTTTGTTATTTATTAGGAATAAAACAAAATTTTTAATGTTGGGTTGAAAGGAAATAATTTTTGTTTAACCTATATTCAGTATAGTCTGTTTCTTCGGTGAAATTGATTCACTTGGGCTGCTAAATACATTGTAGTGATACGATGTGTCAAGGTTAATATTTGACGACAGAATTTTTTGCTAATATCTTAAATTTATTCTATTAATCGCAAAAAAGGTTATCTGTTTCTTATTATCCCTAACTTTTTTTAAAGCAGTTCAATTCTAGTAGCATTTGCTTACTTTTTTATGTTTAAATGTAATTTCAAACATAACTCATATTTCTTTATGCATACCAAGTAAAATATACTACTAATAAAGCAGTGTTTGAAATGATGTGAGATGAATTATGTGATTTGTTTATATTATTGATTGTTTTTTTCATTGGATCTGTTACATTATATTTTTATCCGACTACGGCACAGAAGGAGCCAAGGATGGTTATGAGTTTGGCAGTTTATGTATATGATACACATAAGCTTGCAAGCGATGTTTTTGGCGAAAGAATGAAGTAGAACACAAATTTAAAATACTTAATTTAGATGAAGCAAAAATCTGACCTCGTCGGGAATCGAACCTGCATGCAAAATGTTGAAGAACACCAATCCGTTTCAGCGCCATTCATTGTATGTAGTAGACCGGTGCCCATTTGGAACCCTCGCGCTAGTACGTTTGATAGAGCAGACGTTTTCTATGTAATAGATGGAGTTACCAAGATCTTGTCCTTATGTTTGATATATCTCTGCAGAGTATTGGGAAATCAGGTTACTTAAAGAAAAGAATATGTTTCTTTATATATATATTTTATTTTTCATTGATTAAACACACTTACCCGCAAACGAGAAGCCGTTCCAGTCATCCTGTGCACGGGGACTGGGGGATGGTAAATATCCTTCCTAGCTCCTAAACTACTCATCAGATTTGGACAAATGAGGTGTAGTTGGATTAGTATGAATGCTCCACGTAACATAGGCTATATGGCGTCATGTTAAAGCTAATATGACGGCTAAAAAACAAAACGACAAAAAGAAAAATATTTATTTACAATTGTATCGAGCTTGGTATCAAATGAAAGGTTTCAATACGCACATTTTTAAAATATAGAGTTAACATACATTAACGTTAAAAACCGCACAAACGTTACACCCTGCCAAATGTTTGAAATAAAAATAAAGTAAAAAACTAAAACCACTACAGCTTTGACTGCCCATTCAAAAGATATAAACAAGACTTACTAACTACTAACTAGACTTCTATTGTTTATAATAAAAAATTCCCTTTCGGCAGGCCTACAGGCTGAGGTAGATTTCGAAGTGTTTTTTGTAGAGGACTAGAACATTTTGTTCTTAGGAAGATTTGGTTTACGAATGAAATTTAGTGTTCTTGTGGGGGAGATACCGATAACTGTGGCAAATAAAATTTTGTATTTTTTCCGAAAGATATTGGGTCGTTGATCACGGGAAAAATAATAAAAAAAGTCCCAGAGATATCCTTCGAAAAAGATTCAGTTCATCTGGCTCCCAAAATCCTTCAGAAACTCGTTTATTTACACTTATTTATCACTTTAAAAACCTAATAACAATGTAGAGTTCTTATTTTACAATATAAGTACTTTAACTGTCTTTATTTGCGTAAAATTTGCGCCTTTTCACTAAAACTCGCGCCACGAACAGTTTCGAAACAAACTTTGTTCAACTGTCATATCGGTTCATTCGGTTCCACGCACTTTTACTTAAAATTAGAGTATTCATTCATATAATAATGTGAATGCGTGCTTGTCTTGAAAATAATATTAATACAATAGCTCTACATTGTTATTAGGTCCTTAAAGTGATAAATAAGTGTAAATAAACCAGTTTCCGAAGGTTTTTGGGAGCCACATGAACTGAATCTTTTTCGAAGGATATCTCGTAAACGGTCCATCTGGGATTTTTTAAATTATTTTTCCCGTGATCAGCGGCCCAAAATCCTTCGGAAAATGTCAAAAATTTAATTTGACACAGTTATCGGTATCGTGCCCTGTTGTGGCCCAAAAATAGCATTTTTTTAAAGAAAATTTTCATAACTTTTTTCTTTAAATTTTTTGGAATGTTAAAAGGGCGGAAAATTGCTTCTGGGAAGTCTGTTTAGTAGAGAATTTAATGTAGATTCTACGTGCTGAAATTTCTCCTATGAATTATGATTGGCTATTATAGGAACGATACCAATAACTGCGGAAATTCACTCTTTTGATAGTTTCCGAAGGATTTTGTGCTGCTTACCACGGGAAAAATAAAAGATTCTTAACCATGGTGTACAGTGATTAACAAGTGGTTTCTGAAGGATTTTGTAATATGACTGAGTTGATTCTCTGGGGAGATACCAATAACTGCGGCAAAGGAAATTTTTCACTTTTCCGCAGGATTTTGGGTCGCTGATCACGGGAAAAATAATTAAAAAAATCTCAGATGGACCGTTTACGAGATATCCTTCGTAAAAAATTCGGTTCATCTGAGTTCATTCTGCACCAAAACTCTTTCTGAAACTGGGTTTTTTACACTTTATTTATCACTTTAAGGTCCTAATAACAATTTAGAGTCCTTATTTCACAATATAAGCACTTTAACTATCCTTATTTGCGTAAAGTTTTGTTCCTAAAACTTTGTTATGTACATTTATTTTACAATTAAACTGCTTTTTATGTTACATTATCTATGTTACTATTATTATTACTTAGAGAGCTTTTGACTTAGGGAGAATTAACTGGTATTTTATTTTGAATATATAAATTATTTTGTTTAATAATTCAAATTATTGTTATTAAATAAACAATTTTTGCATCTCTTTTTCATACAATGTTGAAATAAAATAAAATTGAATAAAACGAAGCTGTTGCTATTCATTCCAATTCGTTTATGTCTGCATTCTTTATTTGCAATTGGAAAATCCAAATGTAACGAAAATGAAATGTTGCATTACACACTATTATCGTTTCTATCTTCTTAACCGTGGCACCCATGTGCATAATTTTGATATAGTTGTACGAATACCCTACAAGATGACTTGCACCAATTTCAATACGACACGTCTAGGTGGTTTTGTTTCCAAGATACAGGTGTCATTCACTGACAGACTATGTAGAATACCAAAAAGATAGGGTAGTACCAATAGATTTAGAGCCATGAAATTTGGAACATAGATAGTGTTTAAGTTGATAATTACGAGACAAGTCATCTATATACATAAAAATGGAAATGTCCGTTTGTTAGACTCCGCTAATCTCCTACAGTTCTTCACCGATTGCTTTGAAATTTTGAAACAATGTTGTATTCGACTACAGTCAGGTTTTTCTATACTTATAATATTTGTGGGAGCGTTGTGGGGGGTGGGGGTGGTAACACCCCTCTTGGGGTTGTCAAATTTGGGCCGTGTGAGGTATCAAATTAAAGCTCTTACTGAGTACTATTAAATGGCATATTTTTTTTTCTTCTAAAAGAAACTTTACAACAGACTTTTTTCATTCGAATATCGTTAAAATGCGTGGTTTGCCAATTTGTGTATAGAGGGGTTGTAGGTTGGTGCGGGGGGCCTGATATTTTGTTTAAATGCTTTAGCATAATGTTCTACATATTTCATGGGAACATTTTAATTTTCTATGTTTAACCGTTATACGGGTTTTAGTGTGAAATAAATTTGTTTAGTTTTTTCAAGTAAAATTTTTTTACGTGGAAGTACTTACTTCTAAACTACTTATCGCAGAGAAAAAATAATTAGATCAAAATGTTCGCAAGAGAACGTAGATGCGATTTAATATGCATATGTCAGATAGATTCTGTACCGTTATATGAGTTTCTAGCGAAAGTATAATGATTATCGAAATATTTTTGAGTATATCTACATTTGCCGCCACGGGATTAATATAAAATATCGGTGAAGAGGCATTATGAAATGGTAAGAAAGGCCGATTAATTATAATAGTCATGTTGTTGCACACTTCCCCACGTTTTTGTTGGCGATTTAAATTTTGGGCAGAGTTTTACGGTAGTAAACGTGGATGGACAATTACAATTTACTTTTAGGGTTTTTAAATTTATAATGAATGAATGGTGATCTTTCCGGTGGGCTAAAAGATGTTCATTTGAATTTTATTTTTGGCGGTTCTGTGGGTGGGGGTGGTAACCCAACCATCTCATTTGGGGTAGTCCAATTTGAGACGAGTGTGATATCAAATTAAATCTCTTGGTAAGTACTATTAAAAAGGCATAAGTTTTTTTTCTGTAATTCTGTAAGAAACTTTCATTCATACTGTGAAGTGAGCTGCGTCGATTTATCTGCGTTTGAGTGAAAATATTGAATTCCTTCCATGAAAGATGTAAAACACTATGCTAAAGCATAATTAAAAGAAAATTCAGCCCCCACCCGTCGTATCAACCTGCACCTCCTTTGTACCACAAGTTCGAAAAGCACGCGTTTTAACGATAAAATGTCTTTTATAAAATTTCTTACAGAAGAAAAAAAAATAGTCCATTTGATAGTACATGCTCAACAAAATCTTTAAGTTGATATCACACACGGCTCAAATTGGACAACCCCAAAGGGAGGTAGTTGACGCACCCCAATCCAGGACCCCCGAAAACGGACGAAAACGAAAATTTCCGATTAGTTAATGGAGAGAAGTTATTTAAATGTATTACAGTGTCCCGTGACGGCAAACCAAAGATTTCCTCCTTCAGTAATCACGCCTGAGGTTCGCCAAAAGAAGTATTCAACGTTAAAAAAATTAATGAGCATTGCTCGCATTCCTACGATTCCAACAGATATCCCATTTCAATTTAAAAGATGGCACTTCCTAATTCGAGTGGCGTTTGCAAGCACCATAAACAAAGGTTTTTCCTTGACGCGGATTGCTTCTCATAAACCAGAAAATCTCTATATCTGCACAGAAAATGGAACAATCAAAAATATTGTATAACCACAGGCTTCGTGAAATTATCTTTTATTTAACCAGACTGAGCCTCAGCAACGTGTAGCAGGGTACAGCTATTATGTATAAAACGCTGCAGAATTTATTTTTCTAAACTGAATAAAATACAATTTTCGATTGAGTCCTGAATAAAGCGACCCACAAATTTTGACCAGTATAGTGCCCATGCCCAAACGGGGCGGGTCGCAGAGAGTCAGTAAATAAAAGGGACAATTATTGTCCTATTTGGCTGTAATAACGGCTTCTTTAAAAAAAATTATTTTTTTATCTTACTTTTTTTCAAAATTGATTCAGCTTTTTAAATATTTGTTTTATTTTTTTTCAATTCTTCACTCTTTGGTCAAAATCGATTTCAGATTTGATCTCATCACCCTAAAAAGCACCCACTGCCCTAAAACCCATAGGTGCATTCCGATTAAGTTGCCGAGTTTCGGGACACTAATAGGGTCCAAATGCTCCTCCAAATGTACTGTAGCCTATGTGAGAAAGAAAGATTTTTTTCGAACGGAAATTAAGGTAAATATCGATGATACGGGGGACAACGCGTAACGGAGATTGCATTTTTGGACCCTACCCATCTTGAAACATACAAAAAAAAATTTTAAAGGCGTGTTAAAAACATTGTTCCGAACCATGTATTATTCAGAGAATCATAAGCCAAAAGCCAAAACCCACTCACTGACTGATCAATGTTTCTCAAATTCTTATTGTAAGAAGATTTAATATTTAAGAACTCACACTTGGTACAGAGGTTACTACAGGTATTACATGAGCACTTATGGTTTTCGGAAATTCGCCTTCTGAGCCCTACAACTTACCTAAGAACAAATCATTAAAAACATTACAGTAAAGTTCACTATTTCCTGGGCAATAGCGAAGCATTGCCGGGCCTGCTAGAAAATTAATAAAAATAGAGATACAACTCTGTGGCCTATGAAAGAATTTACTTATACAATCTTATTTTTCCTCATAGAAAAGAGTATAGACACCTTTGCTGTTATTTGGTTATTTCTTGCATTTACTTAATACACTATCATCTGCCTTGTATAGATTACCACCCTTTCTAAATTGCAGTAATGGCCTTCCTCCTCAAATCTTGACCTATGGTGAAATATACCAGCTGAGAAAACGTACTTTTTATTAGAAAATTTAATCTCGTTTCGAGTAACATCCATTAGAAAATAGTTTTTAAGAAAAATATTAGATGCATACCGGGAAAATTTCTTGGATCGTTTGTAGATACTTATTAATTTCAGAGTTTTATAATTTCTGAAAATTCGAGTTTCTACTCAAGTCGCATTTCTTGGGAACGAATTGTCGACTAAGTCGAGAATTGCCTATATTATAATTTATTCCATCAATTCCTTATATGGAAATGGGAGTCATTAGATAAATATTATAAAATGAGAACGAGTGTATCTATATAGTTTTAGCTCGATTAATTAGGTTATTTAGCTTTAGCGTCATCGGCTAGAAGTTTTTGCGAAGTTAATGTAATACACTTCTGGATACGATGCGGATACATTTCTTTTCCAGGGACAAATTAAAGATTTCAATAACATCTCATAAATAATGAATTCCTAATCATGAACGCATTCGCTCTGCACTTGCAATTTTTGCAAGGGGATTCCTGAGTTTTTTATGATGTTTTAATAAAATGACCCGAGCTATTGTGTACACAGTACAGTTAGTAGGTCCAAACAATTTTTGTACCGGACTCTGTTTTTTCTCGGAACAAGTTAGGAACACGGACCACGCAGAAGGAAACGGCGGATTTTTATGAAATTTTGTAAGGACATGTGTTTTAATGCCTGAAGGACGAATCCGAAGGAATTTTTTCAAAATTTTATTTATTTTCCGAAATATTCAACTTTGAAATTTGGAAAATGAGAAGTCAATTTAACCGATTTGTTAACACTTAAACACATTTCGTCCTTATCAAAATACACTAACTTCCTTAAAGAACAATTTCTAATCCTGTTTTCCCTTCTAAGTGGTCCACAGGGCCGTAAAATCACAAAAGAATTAAAAAAATCTTTGTTTACACTTACTGTCAATTGCATGGTTTTCCTGCTGTCAATTACGTATTTCGACTAGAGTAAGTTTGTAAAATAATGAATATTTTGTATGCACAAATTTTCTATTTATGTTAAAAAAATTAATTTTAAAATTTTGTTATTATTATATGGCAAGCACCAATATATGTTTTAAATTTAATTTTAATCATAATTCTGAAATTAAAAACAATTAAAATGCGCCGTTCAAGTTAACAATAGAAAATTTGTGCATATACAAAATATTCATTATTTTACAAACTTACTCTAGTCCAAATACGTAATTGACAGCAGGAAAACAATGAAATCACAGTAAGTGTAAACAAAGATTTTATTAATTCTTTTGTGATTTTACGCCCATGTGGACCACTTAGAAGAGAAATTGGAATTGGATTGGAAATTGTTCTTTAAGGAAGTTAGTGTAATTTTGATAAGGACGAAATGTGTTTAAGTGTTAACAAATCGGTTAAATTGACTTCTCATTTTCCAAATTTCAAAGTTAAATATTTCGGAAAATAAATAAAATTTTGAAAAAATTCCTTCGGATTAGTCCTTCAGACATTAAAACACACGTCCTTACAAAATTTCATGACAATCCGACGTTTCCTTCTGGGTGGTCCGTGTCCCTAACTTAAGCCTTTTTCTCTAATGCAGTAAAAAATAAAACCCAATTTCGCATGATATTTCTTTGAAGCCCCATACAGACGATCAGTTTGGCATGTCAAAGCCGAACTGATCGTCTGTATGCTAAAACTGATGTGAGCTCACGCCAAACTGAAGGACTGATCAAAATTCATCATTTCTTCAGATCGAACTGATCACACCAAACTGATCATTTCTGACTAATCCGGAAACATATGTTATTTTTTAATTACTTTATGTCTTTGAACCGGCCGGATATTTTATGAAACAGTTTCTAGACAAAGTTTTGTTGAAATATACAGTTTTCAGATGAAAATAGTAATTTATTATCCTTTTCTTGCCATTGAAATTTATCAAATATTTCCGTATTTGACCCTCACTGTCGCTGAAAAATCACTCATCGAGTGAAAGACATGAATAATTATTGGCGCGAGTATCCCGTTGCCCGATTTACGTCTCTTTGAAGGCAGACTAATTAAGTTTTTATTGATATATGGTGTGGCATTCATTACCATAGGTATTGAAAGTCTTTACATTGAAAAGTATTTGTTGTATTTTTAGGCAAATGCTAGGGGAGAAATAAATTACATAGAAATTAAAAGAAAATATATAAACAGTAATACTCGAAGGATAAATAGGTGTTTGATAGCGAGCAATCGCAACATAAGATACCATTTGCTAACACACCAAACCGATCAAAGCTAACTGACCGTCTGTATGCGTTGACAGCGCTCACGCCAAACTGATCAGTTAAATAACCTAATTAATCGAGCTAAAACTATATAGATACACTCGTTCTCATTTTATAATATTTATCTAATGACTCCCATTTCCATATAAGGAGTTGATGGAATCAATTATAATATAGGCAATTCACGACTTAGGCGATAATTCTTTCCCAAGAAATGCGACTTGAGTAGAAACTCGCATTTTCAGAAATTATAAAACTCTGCAATTAATAATTATCTACAAACGATACAAGAAATTTTCTCGGTATGCATCCAAATTTTTTTTAAAAATATATTTCCTAGTTCCAGTTTCCAGGAAGGAAAATCTTTAACCAAATATCATTACAACAATTATTAGTATAGCCATCCTTCCAAAAAACAAACGCGTCGTGGCAGTTAGCAGTTTAAATTAAAAAGCGACTTAAGTTAGATAAATAACATTTTTAAACAACGTTACACGAGGCAGACGTAATGACAGCAGCCTACAGTATGCATAAAAAAATATCATAAAATTATTTATTTATTTACAAAAATAATATCTGTAATATTCCGCGCAAAGTCTAATGGAACAAATCTACGTGAACAACTAATTTTACAACCCAATCAATTCACGAGTTTGAAAAAACGCAACAAGGACCCAAAAGTTTACTGCTCCCAATGACCACAAAGCAAACAATTCTCAAATTGAACCAAATTCAACCAACTCTAAATCAGTATCAGCACTGGCTTGCTGCAGCAAAAAGAAGCAAAAGCAATAGAAAGCCAAAAGTTCCATGAGCATCAGCAACCGGTGCAGTGCTGATGCTTCTTGAACCCGAACGACTTGCTTGCTCATGCTCATGCAAAGTTGAAGAAGCATCAGCGAGCATCAGCATCAACGAGCATCCGCATCTGCAAATGAAAATCGTGAGTGAACGGATCTGATGGTTCGATTTCAATAAGAAGAAGAAGAACTGAAAATCGGGTCCCATTTTCAAGTGGCCGTATCTCGGCATAACATCCGTGGCATAACACGGCTACCGGTCACAAGTCATCCGGTCAGAAGTCATCCCATACAACTTTTTCGGATGATTTGTGTCCCTTTTGCTCGGATGACTTGTGACCAAAAAAAAAAAAAAATGACACAAATCATTGGATGACTTGGACCAAAAACCAGGATTACTTGTGACCGAACCCGCACAACACATTTTTAAAGCCGCATTCCCACGGCCCGTGGCGCGGCACGTTCTTGTGGCGCGCAGTGTTTTATGGTAGTTCGGGTCTGACGAGTCATACCGATTCCACGGCGCGTGCAAATTTGGGCTGGCTGGCCTCTTCTTGCCTTTTGTTGCAACGAGTAAACATCGTGTAATCAATACGCCAAAACTGGAAAACTTCAAAATCCGTAGGGCCGTAGGAATGGGTGCACACGCTGTCCGAGACGAGCACGCTCACCTTTGAAGTTTAAAGATTTACCAACATTTTATGGAAAAGAAAGCGCCGGGCCACGCAACACCGGCAATACTGAACAGGCATGATTTGAAAGCTTGATTCTCGATTTCGTTTTATCACGGAGAACGGTAGTTCTCCGCGGGGTGCGCAAAACAAAAAATCGGAAGATCTGATGATTGTTGTTGAAATGCACCACTATATATACAGGAATAAATCGAACTAGACATGTACATTTTGAGTAAAAATAATATGTAGTATCTTTATCCAATATTGCATTTCATTAAAAAAAACTAAAAGAGGATTTATCAAATTTGAAATATGCCAAAGCAAATACAAAACTATATGTAAATTTGTGCAAAAAAAAATATTAATTTAATTCCCGAATTTGTCTTTCGATCGAATAATAAAAGAGTTTAAAAAAATGCAAATTATTTTTGTGTATTACAGTTAGAATGCAACCGGAAATTGCAATATCTTTAAAGAATGCAACTCGCCTGTTTCCCCCAAAATCTACATTCACTTTGTCAAGTTCCCAGGCTTGACAAAGCTCGTTTGCCAACACTTGGCGCCACGCTGAAAGCAAATAATTAGTGCATGCAAAGCAGATAATGATGGATTTTAGGATCATGCATTATGGTAATAAAATTTAGTTTTTTAGTAAAGGACCATGTGCAAAATGGTATATACATAAATACATGACCAATAAGAAGTTATAGAAGAACATTTTAAATGCTATCTAATCACATGTAATATATAAATATACAGGGTGTTTCAGACCACCCGTCCACCCCTAAAATCTTTCGAAATTGGCCTCCGATTGGAAAATAAAAAAATACGTGTCAAATATTCTTTGAAAACCTATCCGATGACACCAAACTTGACTTTAAAAAGTTAAATGAGAACCCCTATTATTTATTGCAGATTTCAATTACTTGCATCAAAATAAGAAACTTTTGTTTGAAACATTTTTTTATTTTCATTGATTAATTATCGTAGAGAAATTTTGAAATAAAAAAAAATTCAAGCAAAAATAAAATTCCAAATTCATTATGAAGAAAGTTTAATTGTTGCTCGTAATTACTTACATTTATTTTCAAAATAAACTCTTTCAATAGGAGCAAAAATTCGACTATGTTTTTAATCGTTAGTTTGAAATTAATAAAGCTCTCTTTTATACGATTAATTCGAAACCAAATTGGAAAAGTCCATGCATGTCCATGTATTTTGTTCATGCCTACTGAGTACTGACATTTCATTTTATTTTGGGTATGCCTGCTAACGGTGTGCTGTTAGAAGTCTACATATTTAAAATCGCTGCCAAAAACGTAAAATATTTCTAAAATATCAAATCTCTCGCCACAACAAAATAGACATCCTAAAGAATAAATAAGATAAAATTTCACTAAACTGGTTGGGTAGTTTTGGAATAATAGTGAACCGCGCTCAAGTCCGTCCTTGAGCCTCAAAAGTCCATTTTCGCTAACTCTCAAGATCTTCAATTTGACCCAAATAACACATATCAGGTACCAAATCGTAGAGAAAAATCTCCTGAATAAAATAAATGTAATATTGTTGAATTTGGACCATTAGAAAGTAGAATAATCGAGAAAAATGCTTTTTTGGTAGGGGGAATCCCGAATCGCCGAAATGAGCAACGAATCTTTATTTCAAAATTTCTCTACGATAATCAATGAAAATAAAAAAATGTTTCAAACAAAAGTTTCTTATTTTGATGCAAGGAATTGAAATCTGCAATAAATAATGGGGATTCTCATTTAACTTTTTAAAGTTCCCCCTGCCACACCCTCTGGGGAAGGGGCAAGTTTGGTGTCATCGGATAGGTTTTCAAAGAATATTTGTTTATTTTCCAATCGGATGCCGATTTCGAGAGATTTTAGGGGTGGACGGGTGGTCTGAAACACCCTGTATAATAATATATATATAGTTGAGTAGCGAAAGAATTGTAATTATTACAGAAATTTTGATTAATAAAAGTTCATAACAAATGTACACAACATTCAATCAAAAAAATCTTATGCCCAATCCTAAACAATATTATAAAGAATATAATATCTTTTATATTTTATCAAAACTGGTTTAAAAGACTTCGAGATATCTTGTACATCAGTTTGAAAAAAATGGTTTTGAGAAAACTGCAAGATGACAAAAAGAAAGGATTGTGCATGGAGCCTAATTGTAATTAAATTCTCACTTCAAATAGCTATAAATGCGAAAATAATTTGATTTTTGAAATGTTTAAACACAATATTCTTGAAAGTACAGAAAATTTATCTATCCAATAAAAAAAAAACCGATTTTTTGATAATCTCAAGAAGATCCAAAAGTATGAACTGAAATTCATATAATCATGCGTGTAAAATCAGGTGGTCGTTTGTATTTTTAAAGGGCGTTATTTACATAATTCTCAAAAGTCAAAACACTTTAAAAAACCTTTATCATAATCATTTAGTTGATTTAGTTTTCAGTATTCCTTTGGAAAATTTTTTCTTTTCCTAAAACTCATACAAATTGGGCTTGGCACTTTATGCACGACTTCAATTTTATCGCTCGACATTCAAAACAAAGAATATCTAAATTCTAAACACAAACAAAGTAGCCGTAAATTTTGAACCTGATTACTGATTAGTGTATTATGTGAAATATGAATGAGATGAATTTTCATGTGTTATTCAAGGCAGAAAGCAAACTGGTTCTAGAGCAACATGATGTTAACTTGTTTCCCCTCTTTCTGATTTTCCCCTTTTGTGCAATCTTCCCACTGGTCTCGCGTATCGGCTTCTGATTACGCCAGCTCTCGTGCATCTAGCAATATACTTGGCTATTGAATGTGTTGCTCAACATACTTGGTCATGAATCTGGCAGCAAACTTGGCTAAAGGCGCGTTCCCACGACGCGTCGTCCGGCTCGGCGTGGTCCTTCATGCCTTTGAAGTTTTGAGGATTTATCGACATTTTACGACATTTTACCGGAAAGACGGGCCGAATCCTTTTGTTAACTGTGACACTTTTATGATCATACGAGCCGAGCAACGCGTCGTGGGTCCGCGCCTTTACAGGACCGATTACTTGGCTAACGGAAATGTTGCATTGTTCGCCCTTTTTTAACATTGCATTCGAGATCTGTATATTTTCTTGTCTGTGCTCAATGTCTCAATCATAGGTAAAACAACGTGATTGCAACATATAAGTGTTTTGGCGGAAATTTCATTTTCTGTGCACACTTCTTTTTAGCTCAACTTGTTGGTACATTACACTAGCCTGAAGAGTTTTATACAAAAACTCGAACAGTTGTAGCTAGAGACTTGAAATTTGGCACGATGATACTTCGTTAAAGTGGTAAGATCAAGTTCGAAGATGAGAAAAATCGAGTAACTCCTTCTTAGTGTTGCCATAAAAGTCTGAATCGTTTTTATACAAAAAGGTTGATTTTGTGTACTGAATATTACAATTCGAATTTCTCTCATTAAACATTGTTATAAATAAGTATTACAATTGATTATTTGCGCCAAATTTTGTTTACACGGTTTCTTTCTACACGATATTAAAATTATAAAAACGGAAGCAAATTCGGAAGTTTTACAGTAGTAAAAGTGGATGGATTTACATGGGTTTTTTTTATATTTAGAATGAGTGAATGGATGCAAGAATGCAAATGCAAGAATAGAATCTATACATCTAGAGCAGTGATGGGCAGGCCTATGCCCGCGGGCACTCCAGCTTTTAGAGCTTTGAATATGTACACGAGCAGCTCGTAAGTCGAGAGCGCATCATTCGTCCGCCGGCCGTCATGCGAGCAGGACTATGCTTCTTTTCGCTTAGCTTTCGGTACACTGTAAATTTGAAGTCATTTTGCCATGTGGCTTCACTTTTACATGACAGGTGACGTCACCAAAATTAACAGTGTAAAAAAGGCCGGAGAGAGCTTTGAAGAGCTTTTACACAATCACATTTTGAGACTGTGGTTGCATGCCCATCCCTGATCTAGAGCAAAGAATATCTATCAATAAGAACTAAGTCTCTGACGTCAGCACGTATGTACTCGGCTGAATTGCCGATGTGTACATTTAAGCTTTGAAAAATTAGATAGCATGAGAGTGGCTTTTGCTGAAATGGGACAACAAAAGTGAGGTTGGCGAACAGGGCGGTTCATATTTGCCACCTAGAACAAAAGTCGCAAACAATCTGACTTGCAATCAGTGCGAACTTCCGAATCGCCCTGCTGTGAAAGCTCTTTGCAACTCAACTGACCCAAAGAGCTTTTGACTTGAGTCAGGCTTTCACCTCGAGTTGTTGCATATCTAAAATACAGCAAGAAAAAACGATCAGCTGATAGTCAGAGGCAGAGAATGCCTACGTCATCCGCAGCGACACTGCATGGCACTCTTTCCCTCTTGCACGTAATTTACATTAGTGCCGTGCCGCCTCGCACAAATTTACCTTGTTTTTTACTTGTTTGCATACATGTATAAAATTTTGACGTCAGAGACTTAGTTCTTATTGATAGATATTCTTTGATCTAGAGCAGTGACGGGCAAGCCTATTCTCGCGGGCATTTGAGATTACAGAGTACGCTACTATGTTCTGTCTATGGTAAGACGTTTTGACGTGAATGGTTTGAAATTTCCCAGCGCAAAGCATTATAGTAGATAGGTAACAACGGATTCAGCGTGAATACAAATGTATTTGATCAACTTCAATCCGATCACCTTACTACACTTACATATTTTTCTTGTTTTCTCCTTTTTAGAACACTTATATAGAGCTTGTACCTAAAATTTTTTTTTTATTTTATTTCACCTCTATTTTTCGGGGAGAAGTAGGGCTTCCAGAATTCGTTAACATTTTGAAGATTCCTTTGAATTCGATCGAGATATAGACTTTTGAATAGAGCCAGATGCACTTTTTAAAAAAAATAATATCTCCACTAAAATCCAATGAAAGGCGTTCGTATATGAATCAGTCGATCGGTATTGAACTAAGTTTTCAAATGCTGGCCAGACAATCTTAATCAGACATCTATTTCAAGAAAAATATAGAAAAAACTAAAAAGTGACACTGCCAAATTTTCGATTTGAAGGCTATTACTCAAAATTGAACCAAGCAATTTTATTAAAAAACTAGTCGTTTGAAGCTGACAATCAAACGCGTCGATGGTTTATCATGTGAATTCTGGGAAAACTCTAGTTCCGGAGAAAATGGCATCCGAATAATATCGCGAATCGGGAAAAGTGAGTTTATCAACAATTTTGTAAAGAATGAACAAAGTTCGAATAAAAATTTCAATCGCAGTATTGCTTGACGAGTCCAAAACACCATAGAAAGTGAATAAGCAGGTTTTTGTTCTATAGTTTTCATGACCCTATTCTAAAACTATGAAAAAAATGGTAAAATCCTGGCAGATGGTCCCCCTAAACCTAACATCAGCAGTTCGAATTTTCCAGTTTCTCAAACACCTCAAATGTTTGTAGGGTAAAGTTGGATACACGAAATGTATTTAAATGCACAATTGTATTTTTAATTTTAACTGACCCAAAATAAAGAATGCAAAAAATGCAATCGGTTTCGTGAACGAATAGCAACTGCTTCGTTTTCAACATTTATGGAAAAATTTTTTACTTAATAATAATGGTTTGCTTTTAAAAAACATACTGATACTAGCAAAAAAAAAAACTCTTAGCGAGTTTAAAACTGACGGGGTGCCCAATAGCGCATTAACTTGTATCCACAAAAGAGTTGATATAAATTTTTGTAGTGCGCGTGCATTATTGTTCCTTAATAAAATCAATAAAAATTTAGAAATTAAGAAATACCTTTGCGCATGCAATTGTTCCTTAATATAAAATCAATAAGAATTTACAAATACCTCAAAGGAACATTCATTTCCAAATATTGGGAACTGTTATTTCAACAATTACAAGCAAAAACCTCAAAGTTATGCTATATGTCTATTATTTTAATATAAGCATGTTTATACAAATATTTTTTTAAATCTAATAATTTATGTGAAAACGCCCCAAAAACTCAATTACAAAGCACATAATGAAAGAAAATTAACAATTAACTACCATAAAGCTTGAAGTGCGTCAGGCTATTTTCGTCCGACTTTGATATTCGCTAACTTCTAAACTGGTCAAGTCTCAATGATGAAATTTATACAGAATATTTATGTTAAATACAAGTATTTATCATAAAATTTTCAGCTTTTTTCACTCAGTCCCTTTTGTGATATATAGCCTTGAAAATGGCTGAAATCGCTAAATCCGCCATCTTTGAACGCCTATAGGAAAAAAAGGACAGAAGCCTCATGGATGAAACGTGAGTTACAGATAGAATAAGATTACAGTTTTCACGGGAAAAAAAAGTTGAAGGTTAAACTCTATTGTTTTACTGAAAAAATAGCCTTTGAATATGGCATTTTCCTCTAATTAGAATTAATTTTTGTGTTGTTTTTTTTACTTACTTATTTAATACGTATGGGAAAATAATTTCAACAGGTTAAAGATCACTTCATGCTTAATAATTTAGCGTTTGATTTGCTTTAATATCTCAATAAACAAGAAAGTTATAGAATAAACCGTAGAAGACGTTTTTTGTGAAAAATTACCAACATGCACAAACAAAAATGGCCGCCAAAAAAAAAAGGAGCGAGAAATAATTTTTTTTTATTTATGCCATGATATTAAGGACATATCAAGCAACGCCTGAAAAAAAAATTAAAAACATTAAAAATGTCGAGCGGCACAGCCTGTACGATTCGACGTGGATTGACCCAGAAACAATTGCATGCGCAAAGGTATTGCTAAATTCAACAACAAGCATCACATTTTTTGTTTTGCATACTCCGCGAAGAGCTACCGTTCTCCGTGATACTCACCTTTTTATATCGATGAAAAAATCATACTTTTTTGAGTTCTGGAATAATTTTGGAAACACTTTTCACAAATTTTTTTGACTTGCTCTGGTTGAAGTACAAGGATGGCGAATTAGTAAATCTGTACCAATGCTATGAAAAGTTCGCTACTAATAATACAACAACTTGAAACTATACAATATGGTGTGAACTTTGAAGGACAAAAACATATCTTTGTATTTCATCCTGTCGAAGATGTCGAAGAACTATAAGAAATTCATATTTTATAAATCAGTAACATATTTTTTTCTCGAAAACTACAAGTCTTTCAAAAATTTCTTAATCCATTTACTTTGCAACCATGCAAAACAAAAGCAACATTCAGTTTGCTTGTTAATATTTCCTATAGTATCCATTGTTTTTAATGACTTGGGCACAGTAGTTTGGCATGGATTTACTTAAGTTTTCAATAGTGTCAGAGGAAATATTCTCCCATTTATATTAAATTGACGGTTTCCATTACGGAAACCTTATTAGCAAATTTCGTTTCACCAATTTTTCGTTTCAAAATCGTCCAGAGATTTTTCAACTAAAACCATTGGCGAACGACTTTCGGCATGTGTTTGGGATCGTTGTCCTATTGAAACACCCATCGAAGTGGCATCTCTTCTTCTGCGTGGGCCAACATTATTGTCTCCACTCTCCAATATAAGTATCGAATATCTATTGTAATTACTTTATTTTTCCACGCAGATGTTACACTTTTAATAGTGCGCCACATTGTACGCATGTGCGCACAGAGGTCCTTGCAGCTTTCGTGTTATATCTCCGAAAATATCTACAACTGAATAATGATTGCTTCTTTAATAACAAAGCTTAGTAAATTTCCTTTCAACTCATGCCTTCACTCCTGATCTAAACCTCCTTTAAATATCCTTAAGAGCTCTAAACTCAAAACTATAGGCACATTGTACGCCGCTTCCCTACTACTTTCAAACTTATTGGGTAAAAACCTGAAAATACCCTGCGGATATCTTCAATAATCTACCATAACAGCCCTACGCAGCTGCCAGGAGTGGCAGACTTTTCGCCATCGTTTTTTTAAAGCATTTTTACATAAGAACCCATTGACAGAAATTATATTACAATTACTTCTAGGTGGAGCACATTTTTAAACCATTTTTACTCGTCTAATTTCCCGATCATTGGTGTCTTTGCGTTTTCTAATAGAACATTTTCTTTTTCAGAATCTTACCCTAGTAAAGTGAGTGATAGAAATTAATTCAAAACAAATCATTTCAAAATGGCTGTTGCTAATGGTACAGCTCAGATTGATGCACCTTTATCTGCTCCCAAATATGGAACATTAATTCCAAACAGGATTTTTGTGGGTGGTATAAGGTGGGATATAATTGTATATTAATTATGTATTGTAATAATTTTATAAATCAAATTACTTTTAGTGGGGATACTACGGAATCTGAACTATGCCGAGTATTTTCCGCGTACGGCAACGTAAAATCTACGAAAATAATTGTAGACCGTGCAGGAGTCAGTAAAGGTTATGGTTTCGTAACATTTGAAACTGAACAAGAAGCTCAAAGACTTCAAAGTGAGGTAAGACATAATATTTAATTGTTTGTTGATAAGACTTTTAGATCTAATTATTAACAGTAAATTTTGTCTTATTTAGGAATGTTGATACATAAATAGTACAAAGCGAGAAATTAAGTTCACTAAAATCAACACTCAGGGAAGATTTCGTTTTGTTTGTTCAGTTTTATTATTTTTTTTCGAAACTTCGTTCAGCAAAATTATTCTAATTCCTTGCGGTTGTTAACAAATATTTAAAACTTAGTGCTGTACTTTATATATAATTAATTAGTAGATTCTAAAATATGTATATGAATGTACATTGTACATAACAGAAATTTATCAGTTTGGCCTCATTCAAATATATGGTGCTATAAGTTCTTAGGACTCCCAGTAAAGTGTATCTACATTATATTTATAAATTAATTAATGTAAATACTAGAGTAGATTAAAAAAAATAGAATAGAAATAGAAAGGAGAGCGAATATTTGTTTTCTACATATTCCTTTAATTCAATACATGCATTCTGTATATCTTTTTCATAGCTTTTCATTTTTTTTTTTTTAGCTTAATTGAAAGCCAATCCTTTTATTAGTGGTCCTCATATATTCCAGTTTGAAATGCTATACAATGGGAAGTCAGACTTCGTTTCCCTGAACTTCCGAAATGTATATAAAAAAAACCCTTTTTATGGGTTATTGATTGGGAAATTTTCTTTGCTATTCCTATACAGTAGCTGTATCATTTCCGCCTACTAAAATTATACTTCACGCTTTCAATTAAATTCACTTCGTGTATGTTTGTCACCAAAACTTTGTAATGCTAATTTACCACACTTCCCGTTAAGAGGCAATTCTACCCAGAGCAAAAATCGGTTTTCGTAGCATAGACATAGACTAGTGGGAATACTTTACAAAGAAAGTCATAATTTAGAATTTGATATGTTTTCATTGTAAAACTCTTCATTTTACCTTGCTATATGTAGAGTGTACGAAAGGAGAGTTAATCATCATTTGTATGTGCCAGATACTTATAAGACATGAACACTATGCTGACATAATTTTCTTAAAAATATAATAACATTTTTATTAGATATAGGGTATATTAGTTTTGAGAGAACGTTTGCAACGCCAAGAAATAATGGTGATAGAAAAGACAACCCGTAAAAAGAAAGTTTTTTCATCTATATCAAAATTGTGACAATTGGCAATTAAAATCAGTTAAGGAAAAGAAAAGATGATTTGATTTTATGGTAATTAATTTTATAATAAATGACAGAACGCTGTTATTTTTGCATTATTATTAAAGATTTTATCCGTTCCTTCTGCGGTAACGGCCGATAAACCTTTGACAGAATGCATTGTCGTCGACAACAAGCCTATTTGTAAAGTTTTAGCTCGATTGGATGACGGGAAGTGTGTTAATTAGCCGTCGACAGATTTTCCTTAAAACGGAAAAAATACACAAATAAACACACAAGCAAGTTTTCGCGAAGTTAATATAGATAAATTAAAAAAAAAGAATTACATAGGTATTCATGATAAGGAAGTGAAAAAAACCCTTTCTTGCATGTCCGTCTGTTTGTTGTCTGTCTGTTTGTCTCTCTGCCCAGATGATAATTCCAGAACGCTTCTAGCTAGAGACTTGAAATTTTGTACGATGATACATATTTCGTTAAAACGGTAAGGTCAACTTAGAAAATGAGCAAAATCGGGCAAGTTCCTCTTAGTATTGCCATATAAGTCTGAATCGTTTTTATACAAAAATGTTGATTTTGTGAATGTTTACATTTTGAATTTTTCGTTAAATATTGTTATAAATACGAATTATAATAATTATTAATTTTGTGGCATATATTTTTTTTGCACTATTTTAAAATTATAGAAATGGAAGAAAACTTCGGCAGTTTTAGGGTGGTATGCGATGTTGGATTTACATGGGGTTTTTTTGACTTAGAATGAATGAATGAGGATCTTTCCGGTGGGGTAAAGTTTTTTACGTTTTCGGGGTTGTGGGGGTGGGGGTGGTAACCATCTCCATTGGGATTGTCAAATTTGGGCCGTGTGTGATATCAAATTAAGCTCTTGCTCAGTACTATTAAATTAAGCAGTCGCGGACAACTCGCTTTGGTTACATAAGAAAATGCATCTCTAGATTTTTACATAGAATGAGTATATTTTTCTACATATAAGGTATCACATAATTGGTGTGACACATAATTGCTTCCTTACTAGTTTTTTCTTAAGTATCTTTAAGATATAGTCCAGGATCCACGGTGTATTTTTTCAATTGATTACTATCAAGCTAATTTTCCGTGAGTAGCTTCATTTTGATGAGACGCCCAACTTTTTCTCTTACAAAAACTTTCGATTATGGTAGCTAACAGGGGAAGCAGGGATAAAAGATGTCGATTTTATGATTCCAAAAAATTGATTACTAACTGGTTTTTTTTGGTAGGTAAATCCTAAGATAATTATCGAAATTGTTCGAAAAAACATTTGTCCTACAAAATGTATGGTTTGATCAAAGAATCCTCTCCTTCCAACATGTATCAAAAACAAGAACATCAAAAATTATTACTAACCAGCTGATTTCTTTTCTGTTGCTTAGTTTAAATTTATATAACTTAACAGTCACGTTGTCCTACAAATTGCGTGGTACGTTATCTCTCTTATGGATCCTGGACTCGTATTTTCGAAAAAAAACTTTTAGAAAAATAATAACTCAAAAACAAGTATGTAGTAATAAGTCTTTCAACTCTGATTGATATTCTTTCCCATTGATCGATATTTAGCCGACTGCGAAGGGTTTATGCTTTCGAGCGTTGGTATGTTTGCATGAGGGGACAAGCTAATATTCCAAGTGGTGATCTTTAAGTGAAAATATTTAAATTTTTACAACAAATATATTTTGTAATTCCTTGCTTTTCCTCGCCCGCATTACCTTTCCCAACATTTAAGATCTTATTGGTTTTTGCTGTTCAGTTAATATGTTTTTGTGCAATTGGGTTAAATGTTGTTTTTTTAAATAATTCAATTTTTTTAACAATAACAGAGTGGATGGCTGTTTGCATTTAACCGTCATAAGAGAGAATAACATAATTACTTAATAAGCAATAAAAGAGCATGCAATCATGCATACTAAAAGGTATCCTAACAGTTGTACTGTGTTAGTTAACTACATACTAAGACTGGTATTATGCAGCGACTTCTTTCAAAAAAATATTGTTTTTAATTAGATCCCATTGTCGTCCCATCATGAAATTCGCTATACAGTGAACAGAATAGTGGGTTAACTAAACATCATAATTCGTCCCTTTCTTGCCAAAATCATGAATGTGCAAAATCGCATTTTCAAGAAAAACGATGAAAACTGATTTCAATTTTAGATGCCATTGAAACGGTGTAGTTTTTGAACTAAAACCCATTCTATTTTAACTTTCTAGGTTAATGTACATTGCTGATTAAGAGGCAAATTTACCAAAATGTGTAAAATAGGCCTACTTTAGGACAAATTTTCTCCGTTATTATTTGGAGAATCTTTATCAAACTTTTTTTTTAAAGAAAGACAAAGGGTTTTATTCGGAATGAGCAGAGCAAATTTTTTAAAAAGTACTTAGTTTTTTTTTATAACCCTTGAAAGACATGACTAACTGCAATTTTTGATCGGGTTTAGTACCAATTTCCCCGAAAACTATTTGACCAATCATAGTAAATTTTATTTCCCGCGGTGCATTAATGGGTTTTATTTGGAAAGAGCGGAGCACTTTTCTCAATTTTCGACTTTGGAATTTCCCGAGAATTTTCCGAATGAGTGTGGTTTTCCAAAAAAAATTTTTTCAGTTTTTTATTCTCTTTTTCGTATTTTTCGCTAAATTTTCCTAATGTTTTTAATATTGTTATGAAGATTAAGGGATTGGTAACGGTTTCCGTAAAAAATCTGATTATGTTTCTTGGAAAATATTGGAAAAATTTAACAAATTGAAAGTCCTTTTTTTGCCTAATATTCTTGAGTTATCCTATGCAAAATGGGGACCACAACCAAATTTCCATTTTTCTCGCAAATTTGGTTCAACGACTTGAATGTAGATGGCCATTGGCCAGAATTGATTTTTCGAAAGTGGCAAAGCCTGAGTTTTTTCCAACAGTTAGTGGAGGCTGACATGCGTGAGAGAATATGTCAGCTGCCTTCTATGTGCAGCAAGCAGATATGGATTGTGGATAATTCTTTACACACACATACTATTCCTATTTCCTATTGAATAGGAAAGCGCAATTTTTGCTTGTTTTCTCGGGTGATCTTATTTATTATTTTGTTTGCCACCACAATCAGCTTAGGTAGAAGGAACTTTTGCGGGTGTGCGCGGTGATGCAGATGCCGAATTGTATAATAGTTCTTTCTGATTATTTCAGTGCCGGCAAAAATATGAATTTGTTTCATGCTGCGGCACATTTCTTTTCATTTTATTTTTAGATTTGATTTTCTGAGCAGCCGTCCCTGGATTATTTTCCCTTTTTCACTTTCTGGCCAACATTTTCTTATGAAAATTTTTTTGGATTTGCTTTTTAGGATGAACGTATTATTGAGTAAGGTGCGAGTTTTTCAGTTCTTAATAAATAGACAATGTCAACAAAAATTTTTTAATGAATATTTTATTGCAATTTCAAACAATTTCAAGTATTATTGATTTGAATGCTAGTTGTGTCATTCCGCGCATCAAATAAAAATATGATTTGTCAAACTCAACCATCATCTCAGATTTTGATGAGACTGTAATTTTTATCTATACATAGTTATGAAAGAATACCACATTTTATCTCTTTAGCCCTATTATTATTACAATTAGGTAACTTTATTTTAAAAAAAAAGTTTAATAAACAACAAAACAAGCAAAATTTCGGTTTCAATAGCAAGCGTAGCAAAATATGTTTGTAAAGACGAATATCGATCCACTGCCATTGAATGAAAGCAGCTCTGTGACGTCTCTCTATACACGCATGCGCTGATCTGCTGGAATAATACGGCGTTTACACCGACGAGGTTACGTCGCTTTTCGAGGTTTCGGGGGTAACCAGGTACTTAATCACGAGATTTCCCATACAAATCGTAACCTCCTCGCTCACCAGATTAGAATGAAACCTCGCACTTAATCTCCTCAATTCAATGCACGAACCCGGACCCGAACGATTCAGCGCAATTCAGCAAACAGCTGTTAGATAAATCGGACTTTTGTGACTGCTGTCAAGATTTGAAATTCAAGATTAAAGGCAGTTTGCGCGTACATAGTTGATATTTACATATTTTATCGTGAACATGGAAAGTTTGAAGCAGAAAAGAAAGAAAAAAGCTATTATTTCTGCCTTGCTCTCAAATATAGTAAACAAAGTTGACATACAAATGTCAGAGTTAAGCTTGTCACTGGTGGTGTAAACACTTTGAGATTAACTTAATCTAACCTCGAGTTAATCTCCAGTGTAAACGCCCTATAACTCCACTCGCGCTGCCTGAATTTTCTTCTTTGTTTTGTCTTGTTTGCAAAGTGTCTCCACTACTGCGGTAAATTGTCCATGCTAAGAAAACGATTTCTGCTCTGGGTAAATTTGCCTCTTAAGAGCTAAACCAACTCAAATCAGGTTGTTTCGACTTGGTTCCCCATACAAGTGACTTGGTCAGAAACCAAGCAAAAGTTGCTTGGTTAACGAGTTAACCAAGTATTTCCAATTTTGACATAGTCATTCGTGTGTTCTGATCAAATTTTAATACATTCTAATATGATATCTTATTTATAAAAAAAGGCAATACAGTCTTCTTTTATGATTGTTTATTTCAAATATTCGTACGTTTCGAATCCTGTTTAATTCTTCATTTTCTTCTTATTTTTATTATTTGAATTTCACTGATGAAATCGAACAGGATTCGAAACGTATGAATTTTCGAAATAAATATTCGTAAAACAAGACTGTATGGCCTTTTTTTTTTTTTTATAAATAAGATCTCAAATAAAGAGCAGTCGACAGGAATTTATTTAATATGTCTAAGAAAAGAGTTGCATGGACAAAATTAAACGTATTTCTTCTTTTGGAGGTCTGGAGTGCAGCAATTGCAAAAACAATTACGCTATGATGATGCAAAGCGCACAATAAATGAAACAGTATTTGATTATTATTGCTCAAATAATCTTTTGGTGTTATTTTCCCTTATCATAACTGCTATCGCTAACATTACTTCTTTCTGAATATCCATTTTTGCCAAAAAGGAACTCACAAAATATGTTTGCAAAATGTAAACAAATTGCACCTGTCAAAATAAACCAACTCTCACCTATTTTGGTTTCGTTCTTGGTTAACTCGTAGAGTTGGTTAAACAAGTTATGTGTGTCAATGGTATAATGTGGTTGGAATGGAACGAAATTGGTGTTCCGGGGGTTTTTCGACATGCTGAATCGATATTTGAGGTTTACAGAATAGTATGTCTGCCCGTTTGTTTATCTGTATAGACAACTCGAGAACGCTTGTAGCTACAGGATTGAAATTTAGTAGAATGATACTTACAATTAGTTCAAATTGTAGATTTGAGTTCGAAGATGAGAAAAATCGGGCAACACATTCTTATTGTTGCCATATAAGTCTGTATCTATCATTTTTATACAAACACTAGCGGGACCCGGCGTGCGTTGCTTCGCCCTTCCGCGCCTACGTTCATACGTTTTCTATTTGAAATTATTTGGTAACAATAATGGTGTGTTAGTTTGTCTTCAGTTAAGGATCGTTCTGGGGGGTTGAATCAGGATAGTATTGCTAGTTCTCAATATGTAACAAATATGCACATTGTAGCTTAGTTTATCCTGGCCATATAAAATAGGATATAATGAAACAAAGTATTCTGTTTTCTTTTGCCCATTCAGAATGTATGGTATGAATGTATGTCAATGAAACATCACATGAAAGTATTGTTAAGGAGCAATGCAGTAACAGGAAATGATAATAATATTCCCTGTTCAATACGTTTTTCAAGACTACGACATCAGTGTACAATGAAAATTTACGCTATTCTGTTGCCTTGCATCGTGGTAAATCTTATACTGATATAGGTTTGCGAGCAAATTCTGATGGTATGAAGGTTGCTAGTGAATATAGTAATGCTGAAAATGCTTCCTTTTCGTCACTCGAAAGATGTTGCGAAGGACACTTATTATTATATAGTAATGTAAGCATCTCCTTTATAACACCTAAGTCAATTAAGTGCATATAGGCTCGAGTACAAATTTAGATACCATATTATTAAAGCGTTCCTTATCAAGGTATATGAGTCTATTGCGATATTTCCGTTGATGATATGACAGATCCTCACAGTTTTTAGGTCGCATATTACCCGCTGTAGAAGTATAAACTATTCTATGTTGAATTACTTCACCTCTCTGTAAACATTTTGCACAACCATTGCGACTTTGATGACCCATCACTCCACATTTCAATGATTTAGCTGGAGCGTCGCAGATAAATGCTCGTATTTTCAGAGTATATTCCTTTTTTTTTATAAGCTTTATATACGTTTCAGTACGAGTTTGTCCGGGCGGATTCTCGCAAGTGAATTTTTACCCACTTCTAGTCGTCCGATTAATTTGTAATTTGGCAAGTGGGTAGATTTCAGGTGACAATAGATGTTTCTGTATTTTTTTTTGATTTATTATCCAAATTTTCGTAGTTATCGTAGGATTTTGGTTAAACAATTTGTTGCATATGTTTAGGCGTTTCCGGCAGCCAATTTTCAAAAAAATCATTTATCATTATCAATCATTGGTAAAATATCGTGATTGCATACATATAGGTGTTTTGGCGGAAATTTCATTTTCTGTGCACACTTCCTTTTATTGGGTTGTTCGGAAAGTCATTTCGTTTTTTTGGGTGAAAATAGAACACGAATTTTTTAGAGTGTATAAACATTTTATTAAATTATATATTCTCCATTTTGGTCCAATACCTTTTGCCATCTTTCGGGCAGGAGATTGATTCCACGCTCATAAAACTTCTGGCGTTTGCTGGCAAAAAACTGGTCCAAGTGATATTTGACGTCCTGATTTGAAGTGAAGGTCTTCCCGCACAAAAAATTTTGCAGAGACCGGAACAAGTAATAGTCCGAAGGTGCCAAATCTGGAGAATATGGTGGGTGTGGTAATACATCCCATTGAAGCTGTAAAAGCTTTTGGCGAGTTACCAAACTTGTATGAGGTCTCGCATTATCGTGGTGGAACACTATACCTTTTCTATTGATCAATTCTGGCCTTTTCTGTTTGAGTGAATCATTCAATTTGTCCAGTTGATCACAGTACACTACAGAATTGATCGTGGTATTGTCTGGTAGAAGCTCAAAAAAAACGATTCCTTTGAAATCCCACCAAACAGATAGCATAACCTTTTTTTGGTGAATATCGGCTTTCGGAGTGGTTTGAGCTGATTCATCCTTTTTACTCCATGATCTCTGGCGCTTAACATTATTGTAAACAACCCATTTCTCGTCGCCAGTAATGATTCTCTTCAAAAATGGATCATTTTCTAGACGTTTGAGAAGCAAATCACAGTCGTTAATGCGACGAAGCAAATTTCGTTCTGTAAGAACACGTGGAACCCATATGTCAAGTTTTGAAACTAAACCAAGACGTTTCATGTGATCATGAACGGTCGAATTTGACAAATTTAACTTCTCAGCAATGTCACGAGTTGTTATTCGGCGGTTTGCATCTATCAATGCCTTTATTTTGTCTTCATCAGCTCTAACGGGCCTTCCAGAACGTGGTGCATCTTCAACATTGAAATTGCCGGAACGAAATTTTGCAAACCAATTTTGGCATTGTCGTTCGGTCAATACAGCTTCTCCATACACATCGCATAATTTTCGCCTTGCTTGAAGTGCATTTTTACCTTTTCGATAGTAAAAGAGTAAAATATGCCGAATATGCTGCTTTCGATTTTCAATCTTTGATAGCGCACCAAACAAAAACTATTGCACAGAATCAAACAAAATTCTTAACAAACAAGCCTTTCTATATCAGCAGTCAAACTGTATTATAACAATGCGGTTTTTGTGTAAAGTAGGCTGTGAAAAATAACAATAAAGACATCTGTTGGGAAAAAACGAAATGACTTTCCGAACAACCCAATAGATCAGCTGGTACATTACACTAGCCTGAATAGTTTTATACAAAAACTCGAGAACACTTGTAGCTAGAGACTTGAATTTTGGCACGATGATACTTCGTTAAAGTGGTAAGATCAAGTTCGAAGATGAGAAAAATCGAGTAACTCCTTCTTAGTGTTGCCATAAAAGTCTGAATCGTTTTTATAGAAAAAGGTTGATTTTGTGTACTGAATATTACAATTCGAATTTCTTTCATTAAACATTGTTATAAATAAATATTACAATTGATATTAATTATTTGCGCCAAATTTTGTTTACACGGTTTCTTTCTACACGATATTAAAATTATAGAAATGGAAGAAAATTCGGAAGTCTTACAGTAGTAAAAGTGGATGGATTTACATAGGGTTTTTTTTATTTAGAATGAGTGAATGGAAATCTTTCCGCTGCGGTAAATTGTTTTACGTTTTTGTTGGTTGTGGGCGTGGGGGTAGTAACCAACTGTTTTGGTGTTGTGCACTTTGGCCCATGTGTGATATCAAATTAAAGCTATGGCTGATTACTATTAAATCAAGCAGTCGCGGACAACTAGCCTTAGTTACATAAAAAAATGAACATCAAGATTTTTACATAAAATGGTATATTTTTCTTCACCTAGGGTATCACGTAATTGTTTTGACCAATTGCTTCTTTACTAGTCATATGCTACACCCGTAGTCCATACAATGTCCAGCAAAGTTTAGCTTTGGAACTGCTGATCGACGGATGCTCCCGATCGCGAAGTTAAGCAGGAAGCACACTAGTGAACCATTGCACCAGCACCATGGTGAACTCTTGTACCATGCAAACCATGCTCGAATGTTGTCTTGCCGCACACTACAGAACCCTCCGAGAGAATTTTGCTCCGCAGTTGTTTTTTATTTTTCATAAAAATGTTTCCTCATCATGCATTCTCATAAACCATGCACCACGGTTTGCTTTTTCGAGCACACCAAACATGGTGCAATCACAATGGTGCACGGTGCAAGCACCATGAGGTGTGTAGTGTGCGGCTCTCCATATGTTTTCATGTTAAGCAAAACGTACACCGTGGTTCTTGCAACCAGAGGCACTCTGGTGCTGGTGCAATGGTTCACTAGTGTGCGTCCTGCTTTACAGTCTTGGCCCTTGGGCTTCTATAGTTCACAAGATGCAGATTTAAGGGTAGTAAAGTGGACTATGCGGCGGTCTATCTGGGTCCAAAATTATTTGCTGCTGAGTGCTGGCCAGGCATACGTCGCCCTTATGTTTAGTAGGGTAAGGACGGTCTTCAAATCACAAGCACAAGATTAAGCGGCCAAAAGCTCTACAATACTGAAGCCCTTAAGAAATGAACCGAATGAGGAATCATGAAAATACTTACGACTAAAAAGGAAAAAATAAAAAAATAAAATAAAAAAAATTGTTTAGGCACAAGCTTTATATAAGTGTACTAAAAAGGAGAAAACAAGAAAAATATGTTAGTGTAGTAAGGTGATCGGATTGAAGTTGATCAAATACATTTGTATTCACGCTGAATTCGTTGTTACCTATCTACTATAAAGCTTGTCGCTGGGAAACTTGAAACCATTCACGTCAAAACGTCTTACCATAGACAGAACATAGTAGCGTATTCTGAAATCTCAAATGCCCGCGAGAATAGGCTTGGCCGTCACTGCTCTAGATGTTTAGATTCTATTCTTGTATTTGCACAGCGACTAGCTTTATAGTAGATAGGTAACAACAGATTCAGCGTGAATACAAATATATTTGATCAACTTCAATCCGATCACCTTACTACACTTACATATTTTTCTTGTTTTCTCCTTTTTAGTACACTTATATAAAGCTTGTGCCTAAACAATTTTTTTTATTTTATTTTTTTTATTGATTACAATAGGATTTAGTTTTATTTCTGCAAGTTCATCCGAAAATTCTTTTAAAAATTTATCAGGAAGCTAAAATCGGCCACAAGCATAATGTGGAAGACTTTGATAACGGCAGTCCGTCAATAATTATGTTGAGGCGAATTTTTTCGCACAATAAATAATTGGAAAGAGCTATCAAGTTACTCCTATATGAAGATATTCTCCGGGTGTAACTTTCCTAGTTTCTACTCTAGACCTAGGTGTTCTCAGTAAAGTTCGTGCATCACCAAGAACTGGAACTCCATTGCGTTGCATAATCTTAATATATAAAAGAGGATGTGGTTTTTTTGTTCCTTATAGACTCCTAAACCACCAAACCATTTTTGAAGTAAAAAAATAAAAAAAATTGGAATTTGGCCTTTTGTTAGAAATAAAGGAACACGTATACCAGGATTTTTCGAAATTCCACCCTTTAGCGGGTAAACTTGGGGATGAAAGTTTCTATGAAAATTCGCCATATTTGAAAGTTAAAATTCATAAAAATTGGTAATTGTCGTTTTGGTAAGAGATAAAGACACGTGTACCAACATTTTTTGAAAATTTCACCTCCAAAGGGGGGAAAATAGAAGATGAAAGGCTATCACTACTTTTTTATAACTTCTAGGAGTTTTAATTTAGAGTGACCATTCTGGTACTTTTATATAAAGCACAATGAGAACTAGCAACACTATCCTAATTAAACTCCCCAGAACCACCCTTAACTGAAAAATAACTAACGAACTTATTCAGGGGCACCACTAGTGTGACTGCCCCAAAAAAGGTGATTTTCGGGAATTTTTGAAAGAAAAGAAAGTAAGTTTTGAAATTTTGAGAATATATTTATAAATAAGTTATGTATGTATATTAGGGTGGGTCGTTTTGTATGGGTGAAAAAAAAGTTAGAAATCGTACCCCCGGAAATGAATCTACGGACAATTCTAAGAAACTTTGCCCAAGAAACCATGGTTCTAAAATCAATCCGAGAACCGCGCCTATCGACGCAGTGGCGGATTTACGATTTCCGGGGCCCCACGCTTAAAAACTTTTGGGGCCCCTTCCCCAACTTTTTCAATTTCTTTCAAAACAATTTTTCAATGGATAGTCAGTTTTTCAAAACAAAACTTACAGTTTATTAATAAAATATAGCGTATATCAAAACAAAATATGTATAAGAAATGAATAATAATTAATCAATAACAAAACAGGAAACTATTTTAAAAGAGTAAATCAGGTACAAAATACAAAATAAAAATTTTTTTACAAAAAACAACATATGAATATTTAAAATTATTGAAAGATTAAAATAGAATATAATATAAAATACGGAAAAACTAATATCACAAGATTAAAATTTTTTTCTTATTTTCATATCTGCAAAGTCTTATTGTCGCATCATAATTTAGACTGTTTGTTATATCACTTTCGATCGAAAGTATTTCTAAATACTGCAGTCTGTTTTCCTTCATTACAGTTCTATATTTGTTTTTTTATTATTGATAATTTAGAAAATGAGCGCTCTGCTTCGCAACTCGTTATGGGTAACGTTAAAAACAACCTTAAAGCAATATATAAATTACAAAATGCTTCTATCATTCCCTTTTCGTAAATTATCTTCAGAATTTTCATTCTGAAAAATGATACGATCGGGGGCCCCTGTGGGCCTCGGGGCCCTACGGCCTACGCTTAAGCGTACTAAGCGTACCGGTTAATCCGCCACTGTATCGACGTAAAGATTTTCTTATGAATTGGCTTAAAAGTCACTAAGTTTTTCACGAAAAACGTATAAAATACCAATTTGTATGATTTGTTTTGAGCTTTTACGATAAAAACTGCTGCACGCTTTTCAAATAGGGGAGCGGCGTACAATGTGCGCATAGTTTTGAGTTTAGAGCTCTAAAGGATACTTAAAGGAGGCTTAGATCAGTAGTGAAGACACGAGTCGAAAGGAAATTTACTAAGCTTTGTTATCAGTGAAGAAATCATTATTCAGTTGTAGATATTTTCCGAGATATAGCTCGAAAACTGCAGGGACCTCTTTGCGCCACATTGTACGCACATGCGTACAATGTGGCGCACTATTAAAAGTGTAACATCTGCGTGGAAAAATAAAGTAAATACAATAGATATTTGATACTTTTCAAAAATTTATTAGAATAATAGGTTAAGCATGATCAAAAATTTAAAAATTCTTGATCGGCTTAAACATCATAGTCGAAATCGCAATAAATGCTAATATAGAAACCAGTGGATATATTAGCACATTCCAAGTGCTTTTTCAGGTTTTCCTCGGCACTAGAAGGAAGGACAAAATATGTCGTAGCTAAAGTGAGCAATAAAACATTTAAAAACCATAACATCTTTGTCATTGAACACACCTAATGAATGCGCCACTTTGTACGAACTGCGTGCGCCACATTGGAATTTTTCTGTTATTTTGAAAAATGATCGAAGTTATAAGAAAAATTTAAGATAATCCAAAATCAATTATGATGTTTAAAAGAGGACATCACAGTGAGTCTTTGCATATAAAGTTTTCATAAATGTCTTAAAAATACTAGATGTTGTGAAGGAATGAAAAAAATTAAAAAAAACTTCAAAAATGGGTTTTTTTGATTTTTTTCACAAGACATATTAAATGCGCGGTTGATCGCACCTGTTACTTAGACAAAGTTGGGTTGCTAACTAACACACTTATGACACCAGACAGATTTCATCTACCAATTGTTATAATACCCAAAAAGGCTCTGGGCCACATTGTACGCTGCGCCACTATGTACGCCGCTCCCCTACATTTAAATAAAAAAAAATATTTTTGGAATTGGAAAAAAATTCATGACATGACATGATGTTGAAAATATGCCCAAAATATTAAAGAAAACATGAAAAACTGGCAATGTATGACTTTTAACAATTAAAAAACGCTGCCATGTCTTTACATATGGGTTTATTATTTCTGACAGAATACAATAACATTGGTAATCCTCCCAAGCAGCATTTATTTTATTTTATAAAAAAAAATTTAAAACATTTTTTAATTTTTTTTTTAATTCTTTACTCAAAATCGACTTCATATTCGATATGCTCACCCTAAAAAAATACCCCACATGCCCAAGCTCACAAAAACTTTAAAAATGCGTAATTTTACCCCCCCTTTTCACCCCTAAAACCCCAGGGTGTAGTCCGATCAAGCTGCCGAGCTTCGGGACACAACTAGGGTCCAAATGTAGCCTATATGCGAAAGAACGATTTTTTTCGACCGTTATTTAAGGTATATATCGCTGACACAACGGACGGCGGACAGACATTGCAGTTTTGAACTCTACGCATCTTGAAACGTAAAAGAAAAAAATTGGATGGGGTGTTATAAAACATTTATCCGAACCGATCACAAAGGTGTATTATTCAGAGAATAATAAACCAAAAGCTTATTTGTTTTATGTTAGTTGAAAGAAAAGTTTATTTTGTTTCTAGATTTATCATTATTTAAAATGATTATAACAATAGACTCAAGTTTTAAAAGTAGTATGTTCAAAAATGACCAAAAAAGTTTTGTGTCTTTATTAAACTTGCTACAAAAAAATAATTAACTCGATATTTTAAAGATTTTAAAGAAACAGAAACTTAAATCTGATTTTATATTTAAAAAAAAGCACAATTATCAGTAAAACCTTAGCTTTTGAAGTCATGTTTGCTGTCCATTCGAGGTACCTATCCTTGCACGACTTTCTTCAGTGTTACGGCCATAACATTGTTCCTATTCTTTTCTACAACGCGTCTGGAAACAGTAGTAAGCAGCTGA